>LPNX010623953.1:359810-501079 GCA_001517045.1 Pseudotsuga menziesii
AAAATCGAATCGGGAGTTATACCAACAAAATTCTATTGGTTCTTGAATTCCAACTCACAAAATTTATTGTTGGTCGGGTGATTGGAACTTACCAGTTGGATTGGTCCCGAGTTTACTCCATCTTTGATAACAATGACCTTTCAGACTTCCAGGGTGACCAACTCATTTATGAGAGAATTAAAGATTCCGGCTTGCATATGATCGCTGCAAGACCGATCGTCCTCCCTTACAATGATGCAGTCAGATGGATTATAGTGTGAGAATTTTGAACCTGCAAGTGAGTAATTCTAACCACAGGAGAATATAGGAGTGCTAGTGAGGTTCACAAATCAAATTTGGGTGCAAGATTCAGCAAAAACCATCAAATTACAGTTAAATTACACACAATGATAGTTGGAAACAAGATAATTTTGGACTGTCTAACTCTGAAATTGTTATTAACAGGTTTATAAATATATCATAGGTTTTTTTTATGGCTTTGGAAGCCAATTGTGAGCAAGAATCCCAAAATTGCCAAATTGGCATCAAACCCCCTTAGGTGGGCCAATCTCATCCCAAATCTCTCCAAATGGCCATGAATTGCTGAAGTGGCATGGTTGATGTGTACTGGGTCAATGATTACACCTTGGGCAGTGTGGGTGTGGAAAAATGGATGGTTTAGACTCTCAATGCAACATTAATTGCACCAAATCAAGCCAAATTTGGGCAAAATCCCACTCTAGCGCCCCAAGTCAACTTGCCTATCCACCTTCAATGAATGGGAGTGCACCAGAAATGATGGCTGTGCATATGTGTCTAGATGACTAGGCTAAAGTACCCATGTGGGTCATAGAACCTCAACTTTACATGGCATATGTCCACCTAAGCACCCCTAGTCCACCTCATAGTGTATTAAAGCTTAAAAAAGCAATAAAATTGACTAATTTGTGTAACTAAGGTACTAATGATGGATTAATGTTCTAACACCCTCCCTTAATCCAAGAACTAAGAATGCTCACAAAATGATGAAGACCTTGGCAACAATGGCTCAAGTCACCTCAAGTACATAATCAGAAATTTTAATTTTTATTTGTCCATGTGAATCAAGGAAAGAAGGAAAACCTCCCCTCAAGAATGGACATGGGCCTGGTCCTGCAATGATATAACAGTAAATTACCATCCTTCACTCACCCCAAGCAAAGATCTCAGGTAAGTGAAGGTCTTCTCAGTGAAAGCCTTGGTAAAAATGTCGGCAGTTTGCTCGGTGGATGGACAATACTGCATAGAGATCACCCTGTCATGCACTAAGCCCCAAATGTAATGCATGTGAATCTCTATGTGCTTTGTCCTCTGCCTCTGTACTGCATCAGTAGATATCTTGATGGCACTCTGATTATCCACCCAAATGTTGGCTGGAGAGTCAATTGTGACACCAAACTCTCGGAGAATTCCCTGCAACCAAACACACTGAGTTGCAGCATTGACTGCTGCCCTGTATTCGGCCTCTACTAATGATAGTGAGATGGTGTGCTGTTTCTTACTTGAATAGAAAATGGGACCCTCAGCAAACATGAAGACAAAACCTGATGTTTATTTTCTGTCCATTGGATCACTGGCCCAATTTGAATCAGAAAATCCAGCTAGTTGAAGTGAGGAACTAGCTGTGTAGTGCACTCCGAATTTCTTTGTTCCCTGGACATACTGAAGAATTATTTTAGCAGCCTTCCAATGGATATCATGTGGCTGGTGCATGTGTCTTGCTACAGCACTCGCAACATAAGACAAATCAAGTCTTGTATGAGGGAGGTAGAGCAAGCTGCCCACTAGTTTCCTGTAGAGTGTGATATCCACCATTGGGGATTGCCAAATTCATGCAATTTAATACCAGAAAGAAATGGAGACTTCGATGCCTTACACTCAGTCATATTAAAATTATTCAGAAGGTCTGAAGCATACTATGGCTGACTCAGCATGATTCCCTTACCATTTTGCTCAATTTCTAAGCCCAAAAACTGCCTTAGCAATCCTAGGTTTGTCATAGCAAATTCACTGTGAAAAGAGTTCTTAATTTGGCCAATTGAATTGGTAAAACAACCTATAATAAGAATATCATCAACATAAAGAAAAATGACCTGCAAGTTAACATAATTTTTCTGCAAATACACATTAGGGTCTGATTTTCATCTTGTGAAGCCAATTGAAAGCAAGACAGCATCCATTTTTGCATACCAAGCCCTGGGGGCTTGCTTGAGTCCATACAGTGATCTTTTCAGCCTGCATACTAATGAAGGATCCTCTTGGAAACCTTCATGTTGCTGAATATAGATCTCCTCCTGTAGTTCACCATGCAAGAAGACACTCTTTACATCCATGTGGTGAACCTGCCAACACTTACTGGCTTCTAGTGCAAGAACTAGTCTAATTGAGTCCATCTTTGCAATCGGTGCAAAGGTCTCTGTGTAGTCAACTCCATTGACTTGAGAATATCCCTTAGACACTAATCTATCCTTATGTTTAATATCAGAACCATCAATTTTTTTTTTGGTTCGGTAGACCCATTTACATTGAACAACTTTCCTCTTGGGAGGAAGGGAAACCAATTCCCATGTATTGTTCTCTTGGAGGGACCGAAGCTCATCTTCCATTGCTGACTTCCATCTTGGGCCTGTAAAATATTGCTGATACATCTGTGGGTCAAAACTTATCAGCATGTAATAGTTCTCAGCAAGAGCACTATCACTAGCAAATGCAGCCTTACTAGTTTGTGATCTAGTTCTCCTAGGCTCTTGGGAATTGCCTACCAATTCCCCGACTTCTTGCACAATTTTTTCAGCCCAATTGGGCCTAGATGGTGAGTCATATACATCAATATCATCTTCAACAACATTCATATCAGAATTATCAGAAAAAACAGAGCATTTGTCATCACTTACATCTTCGAATGGTTGAGGAGAGGAGCAATCCCCCGATGCAAGTTCAAAGTTTGGAATTGGCTCTTCTTCAAATTTGACACTTCTTTCAACAAAATTTTTTGTTGGTGGATGTGTCAAAGAGCTTGTACCTTTTGGTTTCCTCACCATATCCAACCATGAGACACTCCTTGCTTTGTGTTTGCAAGTCTTTCCTCTTTTCTGAAGGAATTCTTGCCCATGCTTTTGTCCCGAATATCCTGAAATTTGAGACATCTGGTTTTTCACCAAACCATGCCTCATAAGGTGTCATCCCTTTCACTAATTTGTGGAAGGCTCTGTTTTGTATGTGAGCAGCACAGCTGATGGCTTCATCCCATAGCTTGGGATTAAGTTCCCTCACTTCTATCATGCAAGTTTCCATCTCTTTGAGAGATCTATTCTTTCTCTCTGCCACACCAATTTGTTGTGGTGTGTAGGGAGTTGAGTGTTGCATTTGGATGCCACACTCCTCACAAAGTTGCTGTAGATTCTTATTCACATATTCCTTTCCATTATCAGTCCTAAGGACTTTGATATTATTCCCACTCTGATTTTCTACTAGTTCTTTCCAAACATTGAGTTGCTCAAACACCTCAGATTTTAATTTCAGAAAATACACCCAGCAAAATCGAGAGTAGTCATTAATGAATGTAAGCACATACCTAGATCCACCATATGAGGGAGTGGGTAGTGGACCAATCATATCAGAATGCACCAACCCAAGTTGTTGTGTTGCTCTCCTTGCCTTCCCTTTCTCGTAGCTCTGCTCAGGGTGCTTCCCAATCACACATCCAATACATGCTCCAGTAGATGGCTGAATTTGTGGAAGACCTTCCACCATTCCTTCTTTGTGTAATGTTTGGAGATATATGTAATTCATGTGGCCAAACCTCTGATGCCATAGTTTGGAAAATTCATTGGCATGTGAGTGAAGTGCCTGATCACTGGAAGTAGGGAGGAAATTGGAGAATTTGTACATTCTCTCATGATGATCAGCATACCCAACTGCAACAACTTGGTCTGTTGAGATTTCAGAAATCTCTACAGAGTCAGGAGTAAAGATTACTCTCTTTGGCTCTCCTGTATGGGTCATTTGGTAGACTAATAGCAAGTTTGCTGTAAGGTCCGGTACATACAGTACATCATTGAAGAACCCATGGTCTAAATCAATTCTCCCAATCCCTTGGGTCTGGAGTTCAGAATCATCTCCCATTCGAACTGGTGGGCTAGCATTCAAAATCATGGACGAGAATAATTCTCTCCTGGATACCATATGCCTGGAAGCATCTGAATCAGTAATAAAAGATGAGGAGTTAGAAGTACCTGCCACTAATGCATGGCATTTCTCCTTGCCTTCATTTGAACTGGAGCTGCCATCTTTCTTCCTAGCGCTGTCAGGAACTGGAATGTTGTTCTTCTAGAGCAACTGTGCCATGGTGTCTATGGTTTTCTTCATGCACGAGCTTTCAGGATGCCATACCCTATGGCAATAAGATCATTTGTCCTTCTCTTTCCCTCTCTTCTCCTTTTCTTTGGGTGTATTCATAGCTCCCTCACTGGATTTGGGCTTTTCTGATTTTTTCTTATCCGGCAACTTCGAATTCTTGGACTTGGGTTTTCCCTTTACTGAAACACCCACTGCTAGTGCTTGATATTTTTCTTGATGGAACCCATTTGTGCCAATTTTTCCTGCACTTGAGTGAGTGACTCCATGAAACTAGCCAGACTTGGCATTTTCTAGTTTCGAAGGGTGAGTTTTCCTGAGTGAAATGTGCTCACAAAGAATAAGAACTCTGGCCCCAACTTCGAAAGTATAGACAAGATCAGTTGATATTCCTTCTTCTCAATCCCAAATTGTTTTAAATACAATACAAGTGATTTGAACTTGGTGAAGAAGTCCTAGATTGTGTCATAGTGCATTGGGCTCAAGCTTATCAGCTCATTCTCAAGCTGGTGACCACGTAGCTCATCATTTTTGCCAAATAGAGACTCAAGCTTCTCCCAAACCTCCTTTGGTGATGTCAAACTGTCAAGGTGGAACAAAAACTCTCTTGAGATGATCAGACACAGCAAACCATATGCTTCATCCAATTTGTTAAAATACTTGGCTTTTTCTACAACAGAATTTGGTTCCACTTCAGTGCCCATAGTAACTCTGAAAAGCCCCTTGGCTCTCAATTGAATCACCATCTCTACCTTCCATTCAAACAAATTGAAAGGTGTTAGAATGATGTGGGCAGCCTCCGTTATTTCCTATGTTGATGGTGGTGAAATTGCTAACTGGGTTACACTCAGTAATTCGATTCTATCTGGAATTCACTAACAAAGCAGCTCAAATCCACTAAGAATTTGGTCTGCAACTCAAAAATCTCCAACCAGCTCTGATACCATGTGAGAAATTCAAAAATTCAAGTGAATAATTTGAACCACAGGAAAATCTAGGAGTGTTAGTGAGGTTCACAAATAAAATTTGGGTGCAAGATTCAACAAAAACCATCAAATTACAGTTAAATTACACACAATGATAGTTGGAAACAAGATAATTTTGGACTGTCTAACTCTGAAATTGTTATTAACAGGTTTATAAATATATCATAGGTGTTTTGAATCGCTTTGGAAGCCAATTGTGAGCAAGAATCCCAAAATTGTCAAATTGGCATCAAACCCCCCTAGGTGGGCTAGTCTCATCCCAAATCTCTCTAAATGGCCATGAATTGCTGAAGGGGCATGGCTGATGTGTGCTGGGTCAATTATTACACCTTGGGCAGCATGGGTGTGGAAAACTGGATGGTTTAGACTCTCAATGCAACATTAATTGCACCAAATCAAGCAAAATTTGGGCAAAATCCCACTCTAGCGCCCCAAGTCAACTTGCTTGTCCACATTAAATGAATGGGAGTGCACCAGAAATGATGGCTATGCATATGTGTCTATCTAACTAGGCTAGAGTACCCATGTGGGTCATAGAACCTCAACTTGATATGGCATATGTTCACCTAAGCACCCCTAGTCCACCTCATAGTGTATTAAAGCTTAAAAAATAAATAAAATTGACTAATTTGTGTAACTAAGGTACTAATGATGGATTATTTTTCTAACATATAGACCACGCTAATCTGAAAGACCGCTCCTTTAACACCAGCATCGGAATGCAATTGGCCAATTTCCGCTCTGAAAACTTTGTGAAAATTTACGTCCTTAAACCTTTTAGGAAGCTCCTTGATGCAGATTTTGTTAAAGCTTCCAAATCTAGGCTCAGCTTCAACCAAATGCAGAAATCATGGATGGTTGAACCGCACAAGTTTTCCCCGAGGAAAGACGAACTTTACCCCATTGAATGGTTCAAGGAACCTTACTCCCTGCTCGCAGCGATGTTGTGCAGGATTTACGGTCTCCCCAACTGTTCTTACTTCAAGGAAGAATGGCATCCCATTTCTCACCATGTCATAAATATAGGTGAGTCCTTCCCTTGGGCTTCAATCCTGTCACTAGAACTCAAAAATTCCATACAAGAATTCCAAAAGGCTACTTCTAGGAAGAAGCCCAACTTTTATCTTTTCGCCTTCATTGTGGATATCTTCTGTGTTGAGTTCCGTTACCCCAATATGGGATGGAGTTGGGTATTACCAGCCCCACCTGTGCACATTTATCATTCTGAGATATGGGATACCAAATATGTAACCATGTTTTATGATATATGTGAGAGTTTCCTCGGCCGGGTCTATTTCCTAATTTTCAACAAGGAAGCTCCTGCATTCTCACCTTAATCCAAAAGCCTCATAACCACCATGGGATATTGGTATGTCGATGAATCATTCACCTATATCCAAGTTTTTGGTGGCATTCCTGCTCATATGCTACCTAAGGTCGTGCCAGATAGGCTGGTCCTTTAAGAGATTTCATTTCAAACAGTCACAGAGGGGATTTATAAGAAATGTGTTGCACCTAAGAGGAAAGTTTAGCCCAAGTTTCCTATAACCCTTGGATCCCTAAGCATACCTACTTCTACTTGGGAGTCAGAGCTCAGTGACCACATAATGTCACTCAAACTTGGTTTTTCTATTAAAAGGAAGCATGATCCCAAGGGAATTGTTGATCTCCACCTCAAGCAGAACCACTTTAAAACAGGATAAACTCATGAGGAGACTCCAGACAACTTCATCTATCAGGGAGTTGATACATTTTACAAAGTATTGGTGAGGGTTAAAAGCAAATAAGAGCAAAGTCATATCGTGCAATACCAAAAGGAAATCAAGGACATGATTCGACACTACAGGTCTATGGATTTAGACATTCAGGAAAAGGTAATAAAAGAAAGGGAGTAAAAGGAGGCTCAAGCTGCAACAAAGGAGGCTCTGGTAGCCAAAAATACATCCATGGAAACCAATTCAGACACAGGTAAAGGGAAAGGTCCCATGGAAGAAATTCCCCAGACATCTGTTGAGCAGCATGTCAAGGCCTATTTGCATACTTCAGGGTAGATCAAATAGAAACTGAGCAGAATGACTTCAGTAATAGACACTCAAGAAATTGCAACCTCTCAACTAGCTGAAGCTGCTCAGGTGACCACTGTGGTTGAAAAGACTCAATCTGAACAAACCTAGGTTAAGGAGAATCCTCTCAAAAGGTTGAAGATCTACATCCCCGTTTCTACTATAGAATTGACTCATTCAGAGGAAGAGGATGAAAAGATTTCCCTTGTTCCTGTTACCGTTGAAACTGGAAATGGTAATGATTTACAGAATTTTACCAGGTAGCAATGGAAAATATTCATCACATCCACCACAACCACAACCTTCTTCCCAGTCTGGCCCATCCTCTTCAGTGTTAATTCTCTCATCAATAATATCTTTATCTTCATTATCTGTTGGTTCTACCGTGACACCTTTTATGTCCCAGCTTTATCAAGATGCCACTTGTCTACCCAAATCTATTACACCCATTTATGTGGATATTCCCATTCCATCATCTATTGTACCTCCAGTTTTCAAAATTCCATTGCATATTCCTTCATTCAGCTCAGTGTCATCCCCCGTGCCTTAGAAAACTTCAGCAGTTTCACCATCATCACACAAGGCGACTACTTTGCAAGTTTCATCTATTGAAACTTCTGTTCCTGACATTTCTTCAACCCCTGAAGTAACTCTTGCTCATGTTACTTCCTCTCCATCCACTTCTCATATTACTATGACCATACCCTCTCACACCACAACTCAAACCTCTTCTCTGATATCCACAGGCATTAATATACCCTCCATTGATGAGATGAGGGATGAGTTTAATGAAGATTTTGTGATATCCCTGGGAGAATATTGGTACAGTAAAGTTGATAAATCAGCGGTGAATAGGGGTAATAAGAGGGGAAGGGATCATAGTGATATGGAAATTTATTTGGTAAATGAGGTTGTATGGACCCAGCGATCAAGCGACCCACATGCGTATGCCACAGATGCTGCATTTGTTCTAGGAGCTTTTACAGGTGCCAATTTTGGTGTTGTTAATACTTTAAACAGAGAGCTTGATAAACAAAAGGAAGAAATTATCAGATTGAAAGAGGAATTGGAAATGCTCAAGAGACAACATGTGGCCAAACATGATGAACTTCAAGTGTCGAATGTTGCTCTTAATGATGAGCTGCAAAGAGAAAGGACTGTTAATTCCACTTTGGTTCAGAAGGTTGCATTTTTAAAAAGACAGTATGAAGATGCAACTGCAAGTGCAACTTCATCGTCATTTTCCAAGTTTTCCTAGGAATAATTTAAAGAGCTTTCCATTCGAATTAACATGGAGCACCATGATTTGGTCTGTGAGTTATTTATAACTATAGATAATATCTTTGAAACTCACATGGCTTTTGACAAGATGTCTATTGTTCTGGAAGACCTAGTTGAGAAGAGACAACAAGCTTCAAAGGCTTATGATGAGGTCATAGACTGGCAAAGATACATGAAAGATACATGAAAGATAAGCCGGATAATGTCACTCTCCTTACTAACTTCCAGCTTAAGAAAATCAAGACTATCTTGAGAGCCCAAGAAGATTTAGATGAAATAATAGATAAATCCATAAAGAAAGCACATGCCATTTGCAGCAGACGATGGTATGCAGCTGACAATATTATGGATGAATTATCCTTTCCTGCAATGGTGCTTATTGAAAAATCATTCCCACCTAGACTGATGATTGAGCAAGTGGAGCAGCGAAGGGATGAAGAGGAGGACAAGATCAAGAAACTTGACCACGTCAGCATACATGATGTAGATCAGTTGATCAAACAACCATTCACAGTGGAAGGAAAGATCCACATCTATATCCGATTTTGGCATAAACTGGTTAAAAACAAGATTGAAGATCATAAGCGCAATGCCCAGCTTGGCATTGAATCTACCAGTTACCCTGATATTGAGGAATTGCTATGTATTTGGAGGATGTGTAGAGATTTCTTGGGATACTATCTTTGTTTAGGTTTTGATCCCCTTTAGGGGGAAATCTATTCTTTGTAATAATTATTAAGAGGATGATCTCGAATGTATTAAGGACTTTTTGACTTTTGGAGGAAAGAAGACTGATACATGAGACTGAAAAACAACTCTATTTTTCCTAAGGTTTATGTAATTTGTTACAAAATTCTGAATAAATACAGTATTGTTGTTTCTTTTCTCTTGTATTTGATTTGATCAAATTTCTTTGACAAATCTAGATTTTCTTGTTCCAAATGATCAGATGGTGCTGCGATTCATTTGTAATTGATTAATTTGTTTGCTCACAACTGATATTTCTCTTTGTGGTTGGTTAATACACTGATAGAGCTCTAAGGAATTTATTCTTTAACTGTCTTTCTCTATTTCTGCAAATGATTCAACAATAAAAGTTTTACAGTAATATGTTGTTTTTTCAACTAACATGTGTACACGCAGGTTACCTTGAATGATTTAATCTTAAGTTGCTATTATTTAATGTTCATTAAATAGTTGTGATTTGAGTAAGAGGATTGTCATCTCGTTTACATCTTTGTTAATGTGGTGATTTACTTGTTCTTCAAACACATCAGGATAACCTGTAATCAACCCAACATCCTTTACATAATAGTTTAGATTCAGATTAGGTTTCCTTTCCTAGTTAGGTTTAAGTTTCCTTTTTTCTTGTCATCAATTACTTTGTTTTCCATCCTGGGAAATAGATCCTCTATGGATCAAATCCAATCATAAGCTAGCAAAGGCTACAAAGGTATATGTGGGGATTACTATCCCAAATAGCTTGAGGATAAAGCAATACTTGTGTAGAATTGCTTGAAGCCTTTGGCTGGGTTTTCTCTGTGTGTTGTAAGCCTTAGACACCCTTATCAGCCACATACATAGTTGGGGCTTCAACACACCCCCATCAGAATAAAAATAATTGGACTATTCAATACATATTCTCCCATAATAAGATTGATATTATGCAATTTCCCTGAGCAATTGATAGTTCCTCCATCTGCAATCATTACTTGAAACTATGGTGCTAGATATATAAAGCAATTGATAACTTTGACTAATTTACAATGAATGAAATTATCAGTACTACCCTAATCAAATAAACATTGTTACCTTTTTCTTTTTGATATATCCTTTGATATGGAGAGTTTGAGAAGTGCTAATTTCAACCAATGCATGACAGGATTCGGTGGGAGTAATCTCTTCGAAAGTAGTACCTTATATTTCTTCATCTTGAGATGGTTCCTATTCTTTTGGTTCTTCATCTTCACAATCCATGTAGAATAATTTCTTTTCACCACAGTTATGTCCCTTACTATACTTGATGTCACAATTAAAGAATAATCCCTTTACTATTCTTTCATATAGTTTTTGAGGTGTCAACATTTGAGGTGGGTTAGAAGAAGGAATATTATTCTTTCGGTATGTTTTAGAGGTGGTTTTCCTAATACCCATTGTCATATTTTTACTTTCAACCTTCCTTGCCATTATGAAAGACTTCTGATGCCAGGTAAGAGTAACAGGTCTAGTCAACACCTTTTTATTGATCTAATCAGCAACTAAACAAAGCTGATCTGTCGTCCATGTTGTCCACCAGATTTCAAACACTCAAAAAATTCCATTTAATAACAAAATTCTGCATCCACTCAAAATGTTAACAGACTCGCTAGTTAAATGAACAGAATCCTTGTGGGTCATCAGATTTGTGTCCCCGCCAAAACTACGGTGGACTTCAAATTCTGTAAAGTAAAGTTTATAATAGTTCTGCTTGCAGAAATTGTGTTAACCTCTCGTCACTTTCATCCAGTGGAATACTTTTCTGCATTCGATCTTCTCCAAGATCAAGCTCCGCCATCGATCATAAAAGATATGCCTATGGTCACTTCTAATTCCACAGCCTTATCCCATGCGTTATTTCATTCAATGGAATTATGAGTTGTAGATCTGTTGAAGATATGCATCCTTTAACGCTCTGTAATCTTCACTAAATTGATTACTGAAGGATCAATTCCCTCCTACAAAATTTCAATCTCCTACACTTCTATCAGAATTCAAAGTGCAAACATACACATGCACACAGATAATTTCCAATTCATAATTCTAGTGATTAAAACGAAGGTATAAACACTCAATAACTTGCAGAGTAAACTCTGTTCTTCATTCAATTTACTAGAAGTACAATTACACACAGAAACTATGCTCTTACACTCTATGCACTCATCTATTCACTCACCTATATCCTTATCTGTTACATTCAAATCTTCTTATAACACTCAACAAACCTGTTAGATCCGAATAGCTTGGATATAGACACCTAATAAAATAATTCCTATCAACAAATATCTATCCTTGAAGGATTCCTCGCAGGGTTCAAGGAGAATAATGGCATATTGCCACTTATTACAAATTAAAACTAATCCTATCCATGGGTGAATCCATGGACCTGGGTAACACTTTTTGGCAAGCGCATTTCGGCAAAAACAGAAAAACGCACCTCGGTCGAGGGCTTGTTAAGCCCTCGACCGAGGTCTTAATATCTCGACCGAGGTTTTATCAAGCCCTCGACCGAGGTATCTAAATACCTCGGTCGAGGTATTTAAATACCTCGACCGAGGTATTTAGGGCTTTACAAACCCTCGGTCAAGGTCTTGTTAATACCTCGACCGAGGTATTTAAATACCTCGGTCGAGGTTTATACCTCGGTCGAGGGCTTAAAAAAACAGACTTAGCCCTCATTCAAACAAATGAAAAATTTCCTGTGCCTTGCAGAGGTGTAAAACCTACCATTCCTAGAACATAACTGAGCGGAGTTGATACCCATAAATTCCCCAACGAATCTTCTATCCATTGAGGTATCATACACGCATTTTGGCATTCATATGCAATTTATTTTTTAATTACTTCTAAAACTTATACTTAGAAAACCACACTGCAACTTCGAAGCAGCTCAAAGAAAAATCCGCAGAGTTAAAAATACACAGCCAAAAAATTCTTAAAAATGTACACATCACATATCGACGTGTCCTCTTCAAAAGGGTATCTTTGGTTTTTCAATTTTTGAAAAAATAGAAAAAATTCCTTTACGTGGACAAATATGTGTTTAAAACGATGCTGAAATCGAATGTGGTTGCTTTCGAAAAATAATAAATAATTGTTGTCACGTCCCCGGTTTTGACCCCGTTTGCATGATGTATATATTGTAATTAATCGTGGTGAGGAGATCAAGGCAAAAGCCCCACCATTGATTTGGTTGGGTATGTTTGGCAATGGGGATATTTGCCGATGGTTTGTCGTGCTATCTGGCACCTTAATAATTTGACATCATGTAAACACGTGCATCAAATAAAACTAAAACCACAACCAGCTACGGCAATGTAACGTTGAATGAAAAGGGCATGGTTCCAAAGGATAAGGGGTGGGGGATGTCAAACCTTGGTTATGGGGGAAAAACCCATGTTTTATTACCTTGTGGTTTTCTACCTTTGTTATTTGTCACCTTTTTGTCTCATCCAACCTTGTCAACCTCTTTAATGCTCAGCTGGTGGTTGAGGAGTTATGGCTGAGGGCATTTATTGCTGAAGTGGTGGTGGTTGTGGGAGGCTGTCAGCCTTACCCAATTGCCCACTCCACCCACGTTGCCCATTCTTCACCCTCACGCACTCCTCCCTGGTATGTTCACTCACTCACCACGATTTTGGGTCTGTTGGTTCCTCACGCACAGGTTTTGGACGAATTTGGTCTCACGTGGGCATTTTGTTTCTCTCCACGAGTGGCTGAGCAACCGCTGACTGCAAATTCGTGTCCTCTCCATTGCTATGCATTCTCACGAAGAGGGATTGCTTCTCGTTTTTGTCTTCTCCACGTTTTTGGTTGGCCGTAGTGCCCAATTCGTAGTGAGCCATTTTCTTACTGTGGTCTGTTCATCCTCACGCAGAGAAATCGGGTATGTATTTCCCGTGCATTTTGCTGTTGGGTGTAAGTTCTTCCTCACGCATAGGGTGTTTGGGTCATTTTCCCATGTTGTGAGAGCCGTTCTCACTGTCATGTTTTGGGGCTGCTGTTTCCCCTGTGTTTTGTTGGCCGTGGTGTTCAATTTCGTTTTGAGCCACTGTGGGTTTCCAATTCGTGGGCTGAGTTTCTGTGATTTGGGACTGTGCATAGTTGCCATTGTTTTACTTTGAAATTGGGCTATTGTTGTTGTTTCCCTGGTCTGGGATGTTGTGGTCGAGTTTTTTTGGCCACGTTAGGGCCAAAACCAACTCTGGGTTGTCCATTGGACTTGAGCTGTGCTCCTCCATGGTTTGGGGCTATCCCCTGTTGTTTATGACTTCATCACAGAGCAGTGAATGAAGTTGTTTGGCTGCTGGTATGCAGTGGTTGAACCTTGGACTGTGCTGGCTTGGCTTGTCTGTTGAAAGCCTGTGAAACCCAGCAGTGTTAGTTCATTGTTTTGTGTTCCCTTGGCTATGTATGAGCCTGCAATTGACCCTTATTCCGGAGGAATCATGCCCAGCTCGGGGGTGGCAGCGTTGCTGAGAGATTGATGAGCAAGTTGGCCTATGGTTGGGTGGAACGTTGTAGCGACGTAGCTGGTTGCGGATGAATTCTTCACCAAAAGATAAGCCTGATGTCTATATTTCATCTCTGCAATTGTATATTGATGTCAATTGATGAATTGTAATGAACATGTGGAATGCTGGTTATGAATATGGTTGCTTCCGCTGAATGTTGATTTATTATGCATCTGTGTGTGCCTATAAGTTTTAATTCCAGCATTGTTTTCTTTTAATTATGTTCATGAGTTTTTTTCCCGGTTGTGCTTGATGTGCTCGTCGCGTCCTCTTCGCCGGTTGAGGGACGGGGATGTGACAATTGTATAATGCCAAAATAATTAACAAAAAAATATGCACATCACACTGCATTTTATGTAGATCATGCTCATATATTTATTTTTTTAAAATTATTAATGCAAGATTGAATTACTCTACGTGGACACGAGCCACTTATTAGCTTCTTCAAATTTTTAAGGTCACACAGTTCATTAAATGCAAAAATTCACACATTAAATGACATCGGAATATTTTTAAAAAAATATCACTATGAAGCCAACATAATATTCTACAATTTGTTTTTTTACTGCAAGTCAAAATTCACGTGGCATATATGCGTTTTGAGGGCTTCTATCTAGCACATGAGTAAAAAATCAGGTTTTCAGCGCCAAATTTGGCCAAAAAGTGTTACCCATATTCATGGAATCACCCCCATCTAACAACGAACCCTATCCATCTAGAAGTGATTACATGGCATGTTGACTCATCATTCAATGAAATCTGGGTTGGATGCTCCTGCATCATACTCCTGGGGAAGAAAAGAAATCTTCAGCAAGTCTTTAAAGTGCACATTGTATTTGGAAATTTATTGATCTGTCATCCAGTTTGCATCTTCAGTAGGCTGATTCTTCCATTTGACTAAGTATTGAAAGAAGGTTTTGCTCTCGGTCTTCCTTAGAATTATTTTGTCAAGGATGGCTTCAATCTGAGGTTGTTATTTTTGTGGAATATGTCCTTTCCAATCTATATCCGAATCATATCCATCTGAAGTTATACCATCTGTCTAGATTCCTGCATCTCTAAAAGGATACAAACCTGAAACATTAAAAATTGGTGAAATCTGAAGGTCAATCTCATAAGCATTTGTAGAAAAAATTCTTAAAACTTTACAAGGTCCAATATTTTCAAGCTTCAATTTATTATAAGTTCCTTTAGGGAACCTTTCCTTTCTAAGATAGGCCGTCACTAAATCTTAGAAAGGAAGTTTACTTCTCTTCTCTTCAAGTTTTCCCTCTATTTATATTTTGCTGCACTTTCTTGTAATCTCTTCTTGATATTGTCCTATAGCTCATGCATACTAATTGCAAACTCTTCACCCAAGTTTACTTCTCTTCTCTTCAAGTTTTCCCTCTGTTTATATTTTGCTGCACTTTCCTGTAATCTCTTCTTGATATTGTCCTATAGCTCATGCATACTAATTGCAAACTCTTCACCCTCTACACTTCTTCTTTCATGTTTTCTCAAATCTCTAAGTTCATCTACACCTCTTGGATGCATCCCATAGACAATTTGAAAAGGACTCATGCATGTACTTCTGTTGGGTGAATAATTGTATATGAACTCATCCTCAGCAAGATCCAAGTCCCATTGTTTTGGATGTTCATACACAAGACTTCTCGGTATGTTCCCCAAGATCCTATTTACCACTTCAGTTCGACTATCAGTCTGAGGGAGATAAGAAGAACTAAAACGGAGATTAGTCCCCAATTTCTTCCATAGAGTTCTCCAAAAATAACCAACAAGCTTTGTATCTCTGTCAAGCACAATACTCAAAGGCAACCCATGTAACTTTACAATTTCTGAAAAGAATAGGTGAGCAATATTGGTTGCATCATTAGTATTTTTACATGCAATAAAATGAGCCATTTTGGAAAATATCTCTACTAGAACATAAATTGAATCATGATCTATCTGAGTTCTAGGTAAACCTAAAACAAAATCCATGCTTATGGGATCCCAAGGCCTAGCTGGAATAGGCAAGGGTTGATACAGTCCTATATTCTGACTTCTCCCTTTTGCATGTGATAGATCCTGCATCTTTCAACAAATTTCTTTACATCATGCTGCATCTTTGGCCAAAAATAAAAATTACTCACTAGAGCAAAAGTCTTGTTTTGTCCAAAATGTCCTGATAGACCTCCACTATGCTTTTCTTGAATTAAATTCTCTCTCATTGAACATCTTGGAATACACAATTTACTATCCTTGAATAACAAACCTTCCTTCAACATATAATCTAACCACTGGCTTCTGTTATAGGTAACTGGATTTTCACAGGCTACATATATATCTTTGAAATCTAAATCTTCTCTATACATATCAATCAAGTTTTCAAATCCCAAAGTACTAACCTTAACTTCTTGTAATACCAGATTTATTCTCCTCAAAGCATCAACAACTTATTAGACTTACCACTTGTACGTTTGATAACAAAGGTAAAGTTTTGCAAAAATTCTACCCACTTAACATGTCTCTGGTTTAATTTAGGTTGACTATTTATGAACTACAAATCATGATTGTCAAAATACAACACACGTTCCTTAGGCATCAAATAATGTCTCTACTTCTTAAGAGCCTGTACAACAACATATAATTCTTTATCATATGAAGAGTATTTCTGTTTTGCTCCATTCAGTTTCTCACTGAAGTATGCCACTATACTTTTCTCTTGACTCAAAACTGCTCCCACTTCTATTCCACTAGTATCTGTTTCAACTTGAAACACTTTGTCAAAACTGGGCAAAGCCAAAATAGGTTTTCTTTTTCTTCAGCAACTTAAAATTTCTATCAGCTGCTTCTGTCCATTTGGAAGGCTGTTTACTTCCTCTGAAAGTATCTATCAAAGGTGCACAAATCTGACTAAAATTCTTAATGAAATTCCTATAGAAACTAGCAAGTCCATGGAAACTCCTTACCTTATAAGTATTCTTTGGAACTTGCCAATTTAAAATCACTTGTACCTTGTCAGGATCCATTTTCAGTCCTTCTTCTAAAACTACAAATCCCAATCAAACTAACTCTTTCTTCAGGAAACTACATTTCTTCAGATTTATCAACAACTTCTCTTTTTGTAAAGTTCCCAACACCAACTTAAGGTGCCTTAAATGTTCCTCTCTATTCTGATTGAAAATCAGAATGTCATCCAGTAAATTATTTAAAAACCTCATTCATCAATATCATGAAGGTACTATGCACATTAGTAAACCCAAATGGCATCACTAACCATTCATACAATCCATCATCAGTCTTAAATGTTGTTTTCCAGTCATCCCCTTCCGTTATCCTAATTTGATGATGTCCACTTTTTAAATCTATTTTGGAAAAATATCTTGAACCACTTAAACATTCCATCGAATCATCAATTCCGGGTAAAGGGAATCTATACCTGATAGTGATCTTGTTTTTTTCCTTGGAGTCAGTGCACATCCTCCACCCACCATATTTCTTTGGACTAAGTACAATAGGTACTGCATAAGGAATCAAGCTTTCTTTTACCAATCCTTTCTCCAACAACTCATGTACATGCTGTTTGATTTCTTCATTTTCTTGAGGAGTAAATCTGTATGTCGCTTTATTAGGTAAACTTGCACCAGGTATTAATTCAATGTGATGAATAATAATTCTTAAAGGGGGTAAAGCATTTGGAAACCCATCCACAATAATATCATCACACTCATCAATCAAATTTTTAACTTCAACAGGAAAATCATCTAAATTTGTAGAAGTTAAAATTACCTTTGGCTTACCAACAAGAGAAAAATGTAGATACTCCTATTTCTGAACTTCTTACAACAGTTCTTTTCTAGACATCAACAAAATGCTTGATCCTGAACCTTCCTGAACTATTTCATCTTTTAAGGGTGACAAAGTATGTCTCTTCCCATCCCTCTCCAGAGAATAAGTATTTTTTCTCCCATCATGAAAAAATTTATTATCATACTTCCATGGCCTCCCTAAGAGTATATGGAACACATACATAGGCATTATGTCACATAATACTTCATCTTGTAAGTACCAATATTGAATTCCACATTACACTGCTCATTCACCAAGAGATGATGTTCTTTCTGCAACCAAGACACTTTGTAGGGAGTGGGATGCTTCATCCTATTCAATCCCCCTTGTGACTTACACCTTGTTCTAAACAAACTTTTCCTTTGGGATGGTTCATGTACTTGCTTCTCTGATTTTACCAAAACTCTCTTCAACATAAGAGATTATCCTTCCTCTGGAGGGTTATTCATCTATGTTTCTTCTTTTGACTCTTCTTGAGCCTCTGCAACATTCACATTTCTCTGATTTGAAGACTGATTTCTTGGACAATTCCAAGACATATTTCCAATCTCTCCACAAACATAACACTTTACCTCTCAAAGTCTGCCTCTTCCTTTTCCTCCTCTCTGGGATGAATGACTTCTAGAAGCCTCAAATCTATCTTTATAATTCCTACCTCCACTACTAGGAGATCCTTTTCCTCTTACTATATTCTTTCCTTTGTTTTTTTGGTTCTATTTTCTTAACAGTTTCTCTTCTACCTTTGAAGCTACTTGATATGCATCTGCTACAATTTTTAGATGTAATAAATTGAGTTCATCCTATATATCATATCTTAGTCCATTGATATACCTAGCTAATATTTCTAGACCTCCTTGTGTGTGTCCAACTCTAATACTCAATCTAAAAACTTCTTATGTGTATTCTTTTACAGTCATGGTCTTCTGTCTAAGGTTTTGTAATTGTATAATAAGATTCAATTGATAGTCCTTAGGCATAATTTGACTCTTAATCTTATGTAGCATCTTATCCCAAGAGTTTATTTTTGACTCACCTCTTTTTTCTCGATGGATATGGAGCTCATCCCACTAAATTGTTGTATGTCCCTTCATTCTGGTAGCTACATATCTTACTTTCTTTTTGTCTTCAATTTCTTCAAAATCAAAATATATATTCAGAGCATTAATCCAATCCATGAGTTCTTGAACATTTAAGTTACCTTCATACATAGGTACTTCCACTCTTGGTCTGCTACTGGACTTCATCAACATCTTCAAAACTATGACTTATTCAGGATATTCTTCTTCTTCGTCAGGGGATTCTTCTTCTTCATCAATGTTATTTGAATGGTCTGATTGGTTCTTTCTTTCCATAGCTTCTAGTCTTTCTTCCATTCTTATCATGTCTCTCTACATATCTTTCTCTGCAGGTTGTCTTCCTCGAACACGTCTTATAGGAAATCCATGCGCTCTTCCTCGTCTTGGTGGCATCTTTCTACAGGCTGAACCTTAAGCTTTGATACCAAAACTTATGCTAGTTAAGAGTAACAGGTCTAGTCAACACCTTTTTCCTGATCCAATCAGCAACTAAACCGAGCTGATATGTCATCCACGTTGTCCGCCGAATTTCAAACACTCAAAAAATTTTGTTTAAGAAAAAAATTCCACGTCCACCCAAAATTTTAACAGACTCACTTGTTAAATCAGTGAAATCCTTGTGGATCGTCGGATCTGTGTCCCCACCAAATCTATGGTGGACTTCAAATTTGATAAAGTAAATTTTATGAAAATCCCGCGTACATAAATTGTGTTAAACTCCCATCACTTTCACCCAGCAAAATACTTTGCCTCCGTCGATCTTATCCAAGATCGAACTCTGTTGTCGATCATGAAATTTCTTCCTACGGTCACTTTTGATTTCGTAGCCTTATCCCAGGCGTTATTTCATTCAGTGGAAGTAATCTCAGCTGTAGATCTATCGAAGATATGCATCATTTAACACTCTGTAATATTCGCTGAATTGATCACTGGAAGGATCAATTCCCTCCCGCAAATCTTCTCACAGACAATTTCGATTTCCTGCACTTATTGTTGGAGACATTTACCATCATACACACTCTTTTTGGTCAAATTGGCCTAGTTAAACAACTATCCTAAGTATAATTGACATTAATTGACATCACTCGAGCATTAATTGCCATCATCCAGTCACACCCACGCCTACCTACATTCAAGGAGGCTAACTTAGCCTTCTCCTATAGTCAAGGAGGCTAACTAGAGCACTCTAGGGGTGATCTAAGTGATATTAATGCACCTAATTGATAACTGGTGGTTACGATCAGTTCAACTAGTCAGTTAAGGTGCCTCCTCTCATTAAATATAATATTTAATGATTATTTTTTATTATTTAATGATCTGGAGTCAACAGGGCGCCTCCACCAACTTCTGATGATCAGTTCAGCTTCAGTTAACCTCATCGGGGTTCATTGAAGTCATGGAGCACTAGCACTTGATGGTTGGATTGCTATGACATGTGTTTGATCTCCTTCAGTTGAGATTTAGTCATTTATTGCACTCTGACTTTAGTTAGGGTTTGGTGAGTCAATTAGGGTTTTGGTCAAGTGGTTAACTGAGTGTGATTGAATGGCTGACAGTCAGTTAAGCCAAACTCACTCATGATTTCAAATTTCCTCCTTAGGTATTCGAATTTCTCATGGATTCAAGCTATTTCTTGACATTGGTATTGTAACCATTCATTGTTTATTAAATATAGAGAGAGGAAACCAATTCTGGTTCCGATTAACACCATTTCATGAGTTATTTGTTGATTATTATTTGATGAGATTGATGCTTTGTTCCTAGATGAATGTGCAAGAATAATATGGTATCAGAGAATATGGTGGGACGAATATCTATCTCTCAAAAACAAGCTTCTTGATAGATTTCTCCATGAAAAGTGAGCAATAGCTCAAAATTCCAACACTGCACCAGAAGCCAAGGCTTACCACTCAATATCCCAAGTAAATAACTTGTTGATCAAGCTTGCTTGATTGACTATGCTGGGTCGGATGAAATCCTAGAATGTGTAGGCTGTCCGACCTTATGTTTCCCTTTCTGTTTTGATTTTCAGGTTTCTACAGGTGAAGCATTCACTACAGCACATCTATATGGCCTCCTCAGCAGATCTCTTGACTCCATACAATTTCCACTCATGGAAAAATAAAATGGAGATTCAGTTGCGCTCCAAAGGAATTTTTAGAGTCTCCATGGACACTAAAGTTGAGCCTGGATCCGCCATAGAAAAATCAAGATTCTTGAATAAGAAGGATGAAGCCTTCGGTTTCTTGTGCCTCTCTATTCTCGAAGACCTTCTCTTCCATCTTATGGATATGAAGACACCAAAAGAAATATGGGAAAAATTGGAATCTCTATACGAAAAGCATGATGACTTGAGAGTTTACCAACTTGAAAATGAACTCATGTCTCTCCAACCCTCCAATTTCGAGACTCTGAATGATTTCTTCACAAAGTTCAAGCATACTGTTTTACTCTTGAAGCAATGCAAGGTGGAGAAGGAGGATGATCAGCTCATCCTTTCCATCCTCTCTAAACTCGGGGCTGGTTATTTAGTTTTTGTTTCTACATTCCATGCGGGGAAGCTCATAACCCCTGGGTGGAAGATGCATACACTCAATCCATTCATTGAGTCCCTAAATAATGAACATGACAAGCTTGTCTAGATAGGGATCATACGATCTTCCCATGATCAAGCCTTCCATGTCTCAAGGCCCAAAGATCTGAAGGGTAAAGGAAAGAAGCAGAAAATCAGAAAACTAAATTTGATGCTCCCAAGCCTAGAGTTGAAAACCAGCAGCATGATGAATCTTCCGGTTCAAGGAAGAACAAAGGAAAAGGGCACAATGGGAAAGAAAATGTCAAGTGTTCTTACTGCAGGAAGGGTTTTCACCCTGAACATGCCTGTATGAAGAAAAATCTCGATGAAGCAACCTCTCTCCTTGAGAGAAATCATATCAATATTTCGGAGAGCTTTCGGAGGAGAGATCAGCAAGATCAGGAACCACAGCATGAGAAAGGTCATGCCCTCATGGAAAGCACTTTGAAGGCCAAAGCTCTGCTGATTGATAGTGGATATTTGAATCACATGATGGCTGAAAAAGACTCCTTTTCATCCTTGGAGACCAGAAAATCCATTCCCATCCACATGGGAGATGACTCCGCCATCATTTCTGAAGGACAAGGTACTGTAGATCTAGAAAATGGTTTTTTCTCTAATGTTTTGTATGTACCTTCTCTAGCAGCAAATCTCCTTAGTGTCTATCAGATGATACATACAGGAATGCCTAAGAGAGTCTCTTTCAGCCCAAATGATGTTGAGATAACAGAAATTGCATCTGGGAAACTCATTGCTAAAGGCCTTGCAAACCATCATGCAAAATCCTATGAGTTCTCTCACTTTGTTGTGGATGCAAAGCCCACCGCTCTACTAACTCATGGAAATGAGGTTAGTAGGATGTGTCATGAGAGGTTTGGCCATATTAATTTCAAATATTTGCAGCAATTACAGAAATACTCCATGTTTGAAGGCCTCTCGGTCATCAAGGCAACCACGGGAATTTGCAAGGGCTGTGTGATTGGAAAACACCCTGAGCACAAGTTCGATCTAGGGAAGGCAAACCAAGCTACAAGCATATTGGGGCTGATACATTCTGATATCAGTGGTCTGATGCCTATCACATCCATGAATGGATCAAGGTACCTCCTTACTTTTATTGATGATTTTTCAAGGTATACATTAGCTTTCTTTCTCAAAAAGAAATCAGAAGTATGTGAAAATTTTTATGAATTGAAGGCCTTGATCGAAAATGCCTCTGGGCTTAAGATCAAGATCTTGAGATTTGATAATGGAGGGGAGTATGTTAGTAATGATTTTCTTTACATATTCTCCCAAAGTGGTATCCAGGTCCAGCATTCAATTCCCCACACTCCCCAGCAGAACGGAGTAGCGGAAAGGAAGAACCGGTCTCTCAAGGAGATGACCACCTGTATGTTGGAGTCAAAGAAGATTGCTGAAAATTTGTGGGTTGAAGCCATGCATGATACAACATACATTCATAACAGGGTGCCACACTCATCTATGAAAGGAAAGACTCCTTTTGAAACATACTTCGGACACAAGCCGGATGTGTCGAACCTACAGGTGTTTGGGTCCATTGCATGGGCCCTGATTCTGCTTGATAAAAGAAGGGCTTTGCAACCGCAAAGCATAGAATGAATATTTATTGGGTATCCTAATGAATATAAAGGATTCAAGCTACTAGATATCAAGACCAAACATATCATCATCGAGAGAAGTTTCAAGTTCGATGAGCCTCTTCAGGAGGTGGAACTAGTGAAGGAGAAAACTACTGAATTTCCTTCCTATTCTACTGAATATTTGGATGATGAAATTGGGGGTGATGACCATGATTTGGATCCTCTGATTTCTGATATCAATGTGCAGCAATCATTAGATGTTGAATTAGAATCTAAAGTGCAAAATCATCTTCCTACATGGGCCCAATAGACACTCTCCTCCACATGAGACAGCATTGGAAATCTAGATGATCCAGGGAGAACCCGATCTGATTTCCAAAGAGCAGGTATTGCGCTCTCTTGTTATGATAATTTTCTATCTAAAACTTGATATTTGATGATTATTTCAAATCCAAAATCCTACTACCATGCTCAAAATGATCCGATATGGCAAGTTGCCATGGATGAAGAGATGAATTCTCTTCAGAAAAACACTACTTGGGAGCTAGTTTCTCTTCCTCCGGAAAGGAAATTGGTTCAATGCAAGTGGGAGTCTCAGAAAAAGGTTGCTGCTGATGGAATAAACTACAAATATAAGGAAATTCTGGTAGAAAAATGTTTCTCTCAGGTCCAAGGAGTGGACTACCATGAGACCTTTGCACTGGTTGCAAAAATGGACTCCATCCACCTTGTTTTGGCTATTTCAGCATCCAAGCACTGGGAGGTGCATCACATGGATGTTAAGTCAGTATTTCTACATGGATATATTCATGAGGAGATATACATGAAGCATCCTAAGGGCTACATCACTGATCCATCTTTGGTTTGCAAGCTAAAGAAGTCACTATATGGGTTAAAACAGGCCCCAAGAGAGTGGTTTTCCAAGATGGATGCCTTCCTTCTCTCGCAAAACTTTCAGAGATGTGGCTCAGATATAAATGTGTATTTACAGAAGAATTATGGTCATATAATTATCATTGTTTTATATTTTGATGACTTACTGATCACAGGTAGCACAGTTGCCTCCATTTCAGCCATCAAAACTGCTCTCCACAATGCCTTTGAAATGAGTGATTTGGGGCTTCTAAAACAATTTTTGGGGCTTGAAATCGAGCAAAATTATGATGGGATTATGGTCACTCAGTAAAAATGCATTTCAAACCTGTTATTCAAGTTTAACATGGCTGAATGTAGGCCTGCACCATTCCCTTTCCTTTCAGGGATCAACCTTGAAGAAGGAAAACACACACCTCCCATGGACTGCACTATCTATTGACAGCTGATTAGTAGCTTGTTGTACTTGACACATTCTAAGCCTGATATTTGTTATGATATGAATTCTATATCAAGATACATGCATTAGCCTCATGATCTTCATTGGAAGGCATCCAAGAGGATCCTCCAGTACATTCAGGGAACCAAGACCTACGGCATTCACTATGTTGCGGACTCCGAGCTAGAGTTGGTTGGATACACAGATTCTGATTGGGTGGGTGATTCTATTGATCAGAAGTCAACTTTCAGATATGTATTCATGTTTGGTGGTGGCCCTATTTTCTGGTCAAGCAAAAAGCAGGCTGCCATAGCACTATATTCAGCAGAGGCCAAGTATCGAGGAGCGGTGAATGCTTGCATCCAAGCAGTTTGGTTGCAAGGCATTCTTTCAGAGTTTGATCTTGGTAGTACTTTGTCCACTGTCCTCTTTTGTGACAACCAAAGTGCTATTAAGATATCCACAGATCCAGTTACCAGGCAGAGGACCAAGCATGTAGAGATTCACATGCACTACATCAGGGAGCTAGTGCATGACAGGACCATCATTCTGCAATACTGCCCGACTGATGAGCAGATTGCAGACATCTTGACCAACAGCTTTTAAGAAAAGAAGTTCACTTACCTTTGTTCACTGTTGGGGGTGAGTTCATCAGGGTGATCCAGACTACTTTCAATGTTCAGCTTGAGGGGGGGTTTTTCCCACTGGGTTTTCCCTCTTTTCCTCACTTAGTTTGTTTTGAGCATTGTTTTAGTTTCAGCATTGTACAGGGTGACCTATGGCCTTAGTTGTCGGCGCCCTAGCATTTTTATGCATCTATGTTTTCTAACTCTTCCTGAGTATAGCTTAAGGGGGGGTGTTGGAGACATTTACCATTATACACACTCTTTTTGGTCAAATTGGCCTAGTTAAACCAGTATCCTAAGTATAATTGACATTAATTGACATCATTGGAGCATTAATTTCCATCATCCAGTCACATCCACGCCTACCTATAGTCAAGGAGGCTAACTTAACCTTCTCCTACAGTCAAGGAGGCTAACTGGAGCACTCCAGGGGTGATCTGAGTGATATTAATGCACCTAATTGCTAACTAGTGGTTACAATCAGTTCAACCAGTCAGTTAAGATACCTCCTCTCATTAAATATAATATTTAATGATTATTTATTATTATTTAATGATCTGGAGTCAACAGGGCGCCTCCACCAACTTCTGATGATCAGTTCAGCTTCAGTTAACCTCATCGGGGTTCATTGAAGTCATGGAGCACTAGCACTTGATGGTTGGCTTGCTATGACATGTGTTTGATCTCCTTCAGTTGAGATTTAGTCATTTATTGCACTCCGACTTCAGTTAGGGTTTGGTGAGTCAATTAGGGTTTTGGTCAAGTGGTTAACTGAGTGTGATTGAATGGCTGACAGTCAGTTAAGCCAGATTCACTCATGATTTTGAATTGCCTCCTTAGGTATTAGAATTTCTCATGGACTCAAGCTATTGCTTGACATTGGTATTGTAGCCATTCATTGTTTATTAAATATACAGAGAGGAAACCAATTCTGGTTCCGATTAACACCATTTCATGAGTTATTTGTTGATTATTATTTGATGAGATTGATGCTTTGTTCCTAGATCAATGTGCAAGAATAATACTTATATCAGAATTTGAAGTGCAAACATACACATGCACACATAGAATTTCCAATTCATAATTTTGGTGATTAAAACGAAGGTATAAACACTCAATAACTTGTAGAGTAAACCCTGTTCTTCATTACCAGAAGTACAATTACACACAAAAACTGTGCTCTTACACTCTCTACAATCATCTATACACTCACCTATATCCCTATCTGTAACATTCAATTATTCTTATAACACTCAACAAACCTGCCAGATCTGAATAGCTTGGATCTTGACACCTAATAAAAGAAATCCTATCAACAAATATCTATCCTTGAATAATTCCTCACAGGGTTCAAGGAGGATAAGGGTTGATTGCCACTTATTACAAATTAAAACTAATCCTATCCATCTAACAACGCACCCTATCCATCTAGAAGTGATTACATGACATGCTGAATTTGAGTTGGATGCTCCTGCATCACCTTCTCTAAGGATGGTGGTTCAAAGAGATGCACGCCATGTTGAATGTTATCCTTCAAGGTTTCAATAAAGAGATCCAACATATTATCTTCTAAAATGTTCTTCACTCTAATACTTAGCTTATGAAACTGCTTTATGTGCTCTGTAACTAGACCTTTTGGATTCAGATTTATTAACTGGATAAAGAAGGTGTTGCTATTAATATTCCCATAATGTGTAATCAATTTTTCGGTGAATATAGACAAAGATATAATAGAGTCCTTTTTACGGTCACAAATAAATTGGTACCATACAAATTGATTAGGATCTAAATATAATGATGCAATAGTTACCTTTTGCAAAGTTGAACCTAGTGTAAATCAAAGAATTTCTCCATCTGGAATATCCACGTTATTGGATCATTCCCATCAAAATTTCTCATGTCAATCTTGGGAAGTTGGGCACCCCTTGGTGACCATCCCTGATGACTTCCATTACTAGAATCATTTCCTCTTGGAATATTCTTATTAATGGAATCTTTCTCAACTAAGAAATGATCGTTATTATGTCTAGTATCATGGAACACATGATTAGTAGTAGGGGGAGTAACCCTTGAATTTTATATGAGATTAGCAATATTTTCATATTTTCCATTAATGTCTCCTATAAATTAAGTAAATCATTTGACCTCATATAAAATTTCATATTTTCCTTCATTTTATTATCCATAGGTTCTATCAACTTTTCTAAATTAACTAAATCATCTTTTTTCACAAACCCTTTAATCATATCTTCCAACTGGGACACTCAAAAAGATAAGTCTTCCCTTTCATCGTACGTTGGGGATGGATCCTATGGTGACTTGAGTGGAGTGTGATTTTTCCACTTCATTTTGGTGGAATTTTGAACAATATAAATATATATCACACCCTAGGGTTCACCACAAATAGATCCTTCTACTCAAAGTTATTCAGATTTAAAATGGCGTACCTTTTTCAAACCCTGATTGGAAAATTGTTTTAGAGTTGACTTGGAACTTAGGTAAATTTGAAACTTTGGCTCCTCTAGGTTTGAAAATTTGTCCTGATGTATCCTAATGTGTCCTTTTTCCAATTCTACAAGTATGACCTAATTTTGATGTGCCAATAAAAGGTTACTTTAAATCTTCCAACACTTCTTACTTTTTGGTATTTCAGAAAAGTGAACTTGTACAACCTTCCATGTGTACAATATTTTGGATATGAGTTTGGAAAATATACCAAAAATATTGTGGTCCATCTTATTTTTGATTCAATATGTCTTACTCAATTTGGATCTTATATGCCCCAGATATGACCTTTTTTACTAGAACACCTGTTTTAGACTAGTTTTTGGACTAGTCAGAAACACTATATTCAACAACAAATATTTCCAAACCTATAATGGATCGGGATCTAAAAATTCTACCACAAATATCTCAACATTTTTTCAAGATGGGTTTTGAGTTTCCATGTCTGAAACCTTGTAGAAAAAAAAAGTTGCAATGAAAATTCCAAGATTACTCGTTTTGAAGAAACCAGTCCCGAGGAAAGAGCTATGATACCAAATGTTATGCAATTAATTCCCAGAAAAAGCATAAAAGGGTAGCTTTAGACCAAAATAGAAGAATAAACACCTTAATAATGAATACCATAGATGAATAGAAAGCCTCTTCGAGGGGGAAACCTCCTTATATAATGTAAAGAGTATACAAGATACTCAAATAGGAGATCAAGAGGCACAATTACAAATCACTGACCCAATACCGCATAAATAATATAATTATACTAATGCAATTACAATTAATGGACCAAAGCTGACATCAAAACTAATGTAATGCACCACAATATAGGGGGGAATGTGCCCACATTTAGATATTAACAAGAGGAGGAGGGTGCATTGAAAAAAATAAAGGGCATCACAAAGAACTTGTGAAAATTGAACCCAGTGATAGATTAATTTTACTCACAACAATTAACAATTGATCATGCAAAATCACTCACAAAGAGACTGAAAATTGGAGCTGAACACTAAACTGTATTAACTCAGTGTACAATAGCCAACCCTGTAACATAATAGGTTGCTGAATAAATAAAATATATCAGGGATTTGAATGCATGAGGAGCAATTCAAATCTAGCATAAAGCAAGCTTACTAAAAATAAGCAAATCCCCCATAGGTGTAAAAAGCTAATCCCAAATCTGTCATGGAGCTCACGAATTGGAAAAAAGGATTAGGCAAGCTAAAGAGTGATGGAATGGCAGCTCATACATGCTTTTCCAAGGAGAAAATAGTGGAGGATGAAAAGGACAAAAAACTAGTTCACCTCACCTAGTCTAGCTTTTCCATTTGCCTTAAAACACTGAAAAAGCAGGCAATAAAGCAGAAAAAGTAGAAGGGCGCCTAGGATGCCAGGAATAAAGTAGAATTGATTCCTTGA
Organism: Pseudotsuga menziesii; assembly: GCA_001517045.1. NCBI lineage: Eukaryota > Viridiplantae > Streptophyta > Pinopsida > Pinales > Pinaceae > Pseudotsuga > Pseudotsuga menziesii. The sequence continues at coordinate 388,724 of LPNX010623953.1, forward strand.
GGTTTCTCAAGTGCTACATGAGTCAAATAAGGAGATTTTGACCATTATGGATAGGCAAAAGACAACTTGCACAAGGTGGGACACATGAACTAGGCAAATAAGACAAAAATAATTAAATTAATGTCTAAGGTAGTAAACTATGGGTTGATTATTCTAACACCCCACTTTAAGCCTGACTTATGAGTAATATATCAAAAAAATATAGGGCCTAGCAACAAGGCTTAGTCACCCTTTTACATACTGCATGTCCATACAACTAAGGAAAGAGGCAAAAACCACATGGGAAAATCCTCCCTTAAACATGGATTGTAAAACAAAATTTGGAAATCTTGTCTTCACTCATGCTTCACAGCATGATCAGCAATCCCCAGCAGTGATTTGAGATTGCTGAAGGTATTCTCACAAAATTCTTTGGTGAAGATATCAGCTACTTGTTCTGAAGATGAACAGAAGAGTAGGTGAATGGTGCCATCATGCACAAGCTCTCTGATGTAGTGCATATGGATCTCAATGTGTTTGGTTCTATGCTTATGAAATGGATCTTTGCAGATTAAAATGGTACTCTGGTTATCACAGTAGATGGTAGTTGAGTACTCTGATTTAAAGCCACACTCTCTAAGTAAACCCTGCAACCATAAACATTGAGTTGCTGCATTAACAACTCCTCTGTACTCTGCTTCTGTAGATGAGAGTGCAATGGCACTCTATTTCTTGCTTGACCAGCTGATTGGCCCTTCTGCAAGCATGAACACATATCCTGATGTGGAATTTCTATCTGTGATATCACCTGCCCAAACACTGTCAGTGAATCCAATCAAATCAAGATCAGATTTTGCTTTGTAGAAGATCCCATGTGTCCTTGTTCTTTGAACAAAGTTAAGGATCCTTTTGGCTGCTTTCCAATGGATCTCATGAGGCTGATCCATATATCTAGTGTTGGGACGCATACTCCATAGGGGATAACTCCGCGGTTAATTTATAAGCGGAGCGTTGGGTCAAAATAGTCTTAGGGGTGTCAGTGTAAGTCAAAACCCTCTCTTTTTGTAATAAACCCATGGGTTAAATCCAGGGTTTAGGGTTTTTGTGGGTACCCATGGTTTAAGACCATGGTTTTTGTAAAGCTGCGCAGTATAAATAAGCGCTTATGGAAAATGGATAGGTTAGGCTTTTTGATGTAAGAAAGATAAGGCGAAGTAAGGTTGGATTTTGTAAGGAAGGAACAAGTCCCAGCTGTGTGCGTGGATGACCTCTGCAGCTGTGTGCGCAGAGGGGTTTTGTAAGAAAGTAAGAAAGGTCTGCAGCTGTGTGCGCAGAGGCCTGCTGCTGTGTGCGCGGCTGTCAAAAGGAAGAAGTAATCTGCAGCTGAGTGCGCAGATAAACTGTGGTTTTGAGGAAAGAGGAATAAAACACAGTTTGTGGACGTAGCCCCTACACTGGGGGTGAACCACGTTATATCTGGTGTTGTGGTTTTGTTGTGTTGTTCCTGTTTTGTTATTTTCATGCATTAAACCGAATATATCTGATATTATAAGATCTCTGTTACTACTAAGCTGCGCTGTGAATTCCCTGTAGTGGGTTATGCAAGTTTGGTTTGTTTATTATGCTGTGAAATTATATATGAATGAATGATAAGTTAATCAGACGTTGATTAGTAATTATTTAGAAAGGCTAAGGTACAGTAATATCCCTCTCTGCATGCAGAAACCTGATTCTGTGGCACCCCATTGCTGTTTCGGGTGAGACTGCAACCTGCGCGCAGGTTGTTGCTGAAAGGGCCAACACAGTGGGTCTTTTGTTGGTGCGACGTGTAAAGCATTAGCCCGGGTCTGCCCAAGTGCCCAACATCTAGAATCCACACTTACTGCATAAGAAAGATCAGGTCTAGTATGTGTCAGATACAATAAACATCCAATCAATTGCCTATACAGTGTATTGTTTACCATAGGTGAAGAATCAACTTCTTCTAGCTTCACTCCTGAAAGGAAAGGAGTTTTGCTTGCTTTGCAATCCTTCATTTGAATTTTTTCATCAAATCCAAGGCATACTTGGACTGGTGCACCTTGATTCCAGCTTTGGTTTGAGCAATCTCAAGCCCCAAAAATTGACTTAAGAGCCCCAAATTTTTCATGGAGAAGGCTTGGTTCATAGCACCCTTTAAGGAAGCAATCTCATCCTTTGAGCTTCCTGTAATGAGGAGGTCATCAACATATAACAAAATGATCATTAATGAACCATTAATTAACTTCAAATAGACATTTGGATCTGATTTGCACCAAACAAAATTCAGTGATAGCAAGAAGCTATCGATCTTGGCATACCAAGCCCTAGGGGCTTGCTTTAGCCCATACAATGACTTTCTCAACCTACACACAAGATAAGGGTTAGTAGAAAAACCTTGAGGCTGCTGCATATATATCTATTCATTGAGATCTCCATTCAGGAAGGCACATTTTACATCCATGTGATGTACCTCCCATTGCCTTGAGGTTGCAATGGCTAAGGCTAGCCTGATGGAATCCATCTTTGCCACTGGGGAAAAGGTCTTATTGTAATCTATCCCATGAACCTGTGATTAGACCTTGGCTACCAATATAGCATTGTACTTCAGTGGTGAACCATCAGCAGCAAATTTGGTCTTATAGACCCACTTACACTGGATTAACTTTCTCCCTGGGGGAAGATCCACTAGCTCCCATGTGTTGCTCTTCTGGAGTGAGCTGAACTCCTCCTTCATGGAAGCTTGCCATCTTGGATCTCCTGCTGCTTCTTCATATGTTTGAGGATCAGAATCCAACATAAAATAGCATTTTTCAGCAAACATAGGATCCTTCATGCACAGACCACTCTCAAATTGAGATCTAGTCCTCCTTGGGTCATTGGGATCCCCAGCTAGCTCTCCTGCTGCATGTAGTGTCTTGGCTGCCCATTTTGGCCTTGTAGGGATGTTAGGGTCTGCAATAAACTCATCTCCATCAGACAAATCAGAATCAACATGTTCAACAAACTCTTTACTTACTTCCTGAGGTTCAGGTGGAGAAGAGGATTCTCCAACTTCCACTGCTACAAGGGGTTCTTCTTCAAACTGAACACACCTTTCAATAAAGGCTTTGTTTGTGCTCAAATTTATCAGCTTGTACCCTTTTGAATCTTCAGAGTATCCAACAAAAAGACACTCTTGGATTTGGGGCTGCAAATCCTTCCTCTTCTCTGTTGGAATTCTAGCCCAAGCCTTTGAGCCAAAAATCCTGAAATGGGTCACATCTGGCTTGTGCCCACTCCATGCTTCGAAGGGAGTCATACCATCAATATGTTTATGGGGCACCCTATTTTGGATATAGGCTGCACATTTTATAGCTTTGTCCCAGTACTTTGGTGGCAAAGTTTTGGCCTCCATCATGCATGTTGCCATCTCCTTCAGTGATCTGTTCTTCCTCTCAGCAACACCATTTTGCTGTGGTGTGTAAGGGATAGAATGCTGCATCTGAATACCTGCATCTGCACAATAATTAATAAACTCAGACTTGACATACTCACCACCATTGTCAGATCTAAGGACCTTGAGTTTCCTCCCAGACTGGTTTTCAACCAAAGCCTTAAAGACTTTGAAGAGGCCAAAAACTTCAGACTTGTGTTTCAGGAAGTAAACCCAGCAATACCTGGAAAAGTCATCAATAAAAGTCAATGCATATTTGTCCTGACTCATGGACATATGAGTAAATGGGCCAGCAACATCACTGTGGATCAGCTCGAGGGGTGCAGATGTTCTCTCATGACTAGCTCTCTCAAATTTGTGCTTTGGGTGTTTTCCTAGGATACAACCTTGGCAGACTCCTTTGGAAAATTTTATCTTGGGAAACCCTATGACCATCTCTTTTTCACTAAGATCAGAAAGATATTTGTAGTTTAGGTGGCCAAATATTTCATGCCAAATCTTGCTAGCCTCATTAGCATGAATAAGAAGAGCAGAGGGGTTTGAGTAAGGTAGGAAGTGTGAGAACATGTATACCTTTTGAGCATGATTTGCAACTCCTTTTGCAATGAATCTACCACTTGAGATCTCTGTGATCTCAACTTCATCAGGGGAGAATATGACTTTCTTAGGAGACCCAGTGTGATTCATCTGGTACACTGACAAGAGGTTGGAGGAAAGACCAGGCACATACAAGACATTGGTGAACTGACCATGATCAAGATCAATCCTCCCTTTGCCCAAACTTTCAGTGAGAGAGTCATCTCCCAGTACTATAGGTGGTCCTTTCGACATGTCAAGTGAGGAGAATGCCTCCTTGGTCGAAACCATGTGTCTTGAAGCTCTAGAATTTATGATAAAACTGGGTGAGCTTGATGTGCCACTAACCAATGCATGAACTCTCTCTCTGTCATCTGAACTTGATCCTCCTTCTCTCTTCTTTGAGCTTTCTAGAAGGGAGATGCCATTCTTCTCTAGGAGTTGGGTCAGCATGTCAATTTGCTTTTTCATACAAGAGCTTTCAGAGTGATTGCCCTTATTGTAGTATGCGCACTTGCTCATTTATCCTTTGTTTTTCTTCTTCTGGTAGTTCTTCTTGGAACCTTGTGGCTCCTCCAGAGACTGTTTCTTGTCTCTCTTTTTCTCAGGTGTATTTTTAGCTTTCTTTTTGCTTTTTGAATCCACCTTCAAATCTCCAGCAATCAGAGCTTGATCTTTGGATGGTTTGATGGTGCCCATAATCACCAGCTTGTCATGTTCTTGTGTGAGAGATTCCATGAAATCTGCAAGGCTAGGCATCTTCCAGGTTCGAGCTGTCCATTTTGTGGCATAGAAGGTTGAAACAAACACTAAATAGTCAGGGCCTAGCTTCAAGAGAATGGCCAGGACGAGATGATCATCCTTCTTTTCGATCCCACACTGTTTCAGCTGCAAAACTAGTGCTTTGAACGTGGAGAAATATAGCTACAGGGATTCAAAGCTATTTGGACTCAGAGAAATCAGCTCATTTTCGATTTAATGTCCCCTCATCTCATCTGTCTTTCCAAAAATATCACCAATATTCTCCCATACTTCATTCGGTGATGTCAATCCATCAAGATGGAAAAGGAGGTCTTTGGAAATACTCAGACACAGGAGACCATAGGCCTCATCCCTCCCGTTGTGCCATTTTATATTCTTTGCAGCTGCATTGGGCTCTGCTTTTGTTGCCATAGTCACCCTGTAGAGGCCTTTCACTCTCAACAGTATCTCCATCTCTACTTTCCATTCAAATAAATTGAAGGGAGTCAAGATAGTTTTCTGTGATTGATCCATAGCTAGAAATCTTGTCCCGGTTGTCAGTAGAAGGATCCTAGTCACTGATGTCGAAGCTGCAAAAAAAATTTGGAGGAGAGAAAAAAATATACAATGGCTCTGATACCATGTGAAAATTGAACCTAGTGATAGATTAATTTTACTCACAACAATTAACAATTGATCATGCAAAATCACTCACAAAGAGACTAAAAATTGGAGCTGAACACTAAACTGTATTAACTCAGTGTACAATAGCCAACCCTGTAAAATAATAGGTTGCTGAATAAATAAAATACATCAGGTATTTGAATGCATTAGGAGCAATTCAAATCTAGCATAAAGCAGGCTTACTAAAAATAAGCAAATCCCCCACAGGTGTAAAAAGTTGATCCCAAATCTGTCATGGAGCTCACGAATTGGAAAAAAGGCTTAGGAAAGCTAAAGAGTGATGGAATGGCAGCTCATACATGCTTTTCCAAGGAGAAAAGAGTGGAGGATGAAAAGGACAAAAAACTAGTTCACCTCACCTAGTCTAGCTTTTCCATTTGCCTTAAAACACTGAAAAAGCAGGCAATAAAGCAGAAAAAGCAGAAGGGTGCCTAGGATGCCAGGAATAAAGCAGAATTGATTCCTTGAGGTTTCCAAAGCGCTACATGAGTCAAATAAGGCAAGTTTTACCATTATGGATAGGAAAAAGACAACTTGCACAAGGTGGGACACATGAACTAGGCAAATAAGACAAAAATAATTAAATTAATGTCTAAGGTAGTAAACTATGGGTTGATTATTCTAACAGAACTTATGATGGCCTTTGTGAGTGCAAAAATTAGTTTTGGGAATATCTGTCTCTTTCATGGGAATTTGATGGTAGCCTAACGAGAGATCAGGTTTGGTGAAAATTGAGCGCCCTTAATTTCATTCAAAATAGTGTCAATGATAATGATGATAAATTTATCATTGATGATCAACTTGTTCAAAGCATGAAAGTTAGGACACATGCACCAAATGCTTTGTTTCTTGATTACCATAACCAATGGGTAAGAATAGGGATTGGTATTGGGGTGGGGGACACCAACATTTAGCAACTCTTGAATATCTTTTCATTTCATTTTTTCTGGGGAAAATGGATGGAAAAATGAGTGTACATTGAATGGAAGGATACCAAGTATGTGTTGATTAAGTTGTCATTGATTCCAACAGTGTCTGTTCATTGATGCTAACCGTTGATTCTTGGTGCCCCTTGTGGATCCCTTGAGGGTTAGTGTTTGGTCTGTAGTTTCTGTGCCAGAGGAGACCTTTTAACCTTGTCAAAGCCCAAGATTCAAGCCCTTGGAGTCCTTGTGACAATGGCAAAATCCCTGGTTACCCATTGGATTTGTTGAGTGCCCCTAAGTTGTATCTTGGTCCCCTATATAGTATTTGTGTCTCCTTATATCTATTGTGGTCATGTGGTAGGTTGGTCATATGGTTGTTTGGTCTTTGAAACCCTAAAGTAGTTGACCATTTCTTTTATTTGATGTCTTAGCTTGTTGAAGTCCTTTTTAAGAAGAAATAACCCATTATGTGGTCATTTAACATGATTAATTGTTGAAATGGAATAAATCCCTTACACTGCTACTAAACCTTTAAATAAGTCCTTGGATCCCATTCACATCTAGCGTGTGCTTTGGAGCACTACCACCTCTACTTGTACTTGCTAAGGAAACCATGGAGAATATCTTGAAACCATTTTGTAAGTCTATTGAATCCCTCCTGCAATAATGATGATGTTGAAGTGAATAACCTCTTGGAGCATACAAATGGTGGTATGTTGGATCTTGGAAACCCTTCTTGAGGGGTCCTTGTTTACCTTGGAGGATTGGGTTGTGAACCCACACATATGATGGCTCTTGGACATTATATGATCATGATGGAGCTTGCATGTACTTGATGATGACGTTCACTTGTTTTTGTTGAAGAGATTAACCCTTGAACATGGTATATGGAACACTTTAACACTTGAATCCCTTGGTGCTATGAACAATCCCAAGAATCCCTTATACTTGTCCTTGTTTCATGTTGATGGTGTTGTAATCCATTTGTTGATGATACCCTTGCTCATATTACATGAAGGCATGCATTGTACACCATATTATTTCTTATGGAACCCTTGCATGTTGATGAAGCCCTTGATATCTTAGAAAAACCCTTGTTAATGATGATGAAGCACTTGCATTGCATATGATGGAGACCTTAAACACAGAAGATTCCCTTGATTAGTGATGTAGCTCTTGGTGCCATAAAAATACTTGAAGAATCCATCAAGAAGATTTCCAATCAAATTTTGTCATCCTATAAAAATTGAATAATTTAAGGGTAATGTACAAAGTATTTGAAAATAATCCCTCCATAAGATGATGGCCCTCGTCAAGCATATCCTAATGCCCCATAGTTGAAGAGATTTGAATTTTTGAAGTCGAATTAATAATTGTTTCCCCAAGTAGTTTGATCCAGTCAAAGAGAGATTTTTTTTTGAAGTTTAATTTTTATAGCAAAGTCGGCTAGGCTATATTGCCACACTAAATGGCACACACACACACACACACACACACACACACATATGAGTGTTTCCTCTCCAATTGAATGAAAAGTGAGGTCTGATTTTTTCGCTGAGATTAGGTAAATTCGTGGGTAAAAGGAGTAGCAACAAAGAAGGTGAGTTCACAACAGCAATAGATGATGAAAAGGCGGTTGTTGTTTCTTTTTATTTTTGATATCTTATTGGGGAATCCACAATTAACTGAGGTAGAAACAATACCACACGATTTTTTTTTAATCTTTGATGATGTCTTGCTCTGAAATTCAGGTCTCCTTCATTGAGGTAGTGGCAACAAATTGAAGTTGTGTAAAAGCTTATTCTATCTTTGAAATTTATGTAAGATGACTGAGACAGCTGTAGAGGAGTGCAAAAACAGGTGCAAATAATTCTTGTAACATAATCAAGAACTGAATATTGAAGATCGAATATCGAAGTAAGCATAAGTATGGAGGCCTGATCTGAGATAAGGCTAGTACATCCATAGGAGGTTAAATTCTTGTGTTTGATAGAATATTAGAGTGGCAGTATCTATAGCAGCAAGCACTCCGAGTTTGGTGATATGTCAAGTTTATTTTGGTATGACTTCGAATAGTCAAAGACACTAGAAACATACTCAAAGTCTATATGTATTGGAAGGGAGCTCATATTTTGAAAAGACTAATACAACTATGAAAATGAAGGTGTTGGGCTCCAATCCACTAGTGTATATTAGACCTTGAGTTTATGTCAATCCGGAGTTTGTAGACTTAGAGGCATATCCCAAATATAGAGACTCAAAGCTAGACCTTTACCTATGAAACAAACCTATTGAAATCTAGAGTGCTGTGACTTGAAATACAAAAACTCCCTTACAGAAGCAACTTCATTTGATCTCTAAGTTAAATAGCAATTCATATGTGAAATGTTCTGAGATAAAAAAAACAAATTAAACCTAACCCTAAAATATAGATCACAATACTCTGCCTATTATCTCAATATTGAAAGCAGTCAAACATTAATTTCCCTTACAGGAAGACATTCACAATGTATAACTGTTCTCAACACTTCATCATTGAATAAGCAATGTACAACGATTTGATATTAAATAAGCACTATGAACCATTCCTACAGCATGTGAATGATTAAATAACAAAGTTTATAAAACTTGTTCAAACAATCCAACTCGTTCTGCAATGTATAAGTAGTTAAAGTGAATAAATCGAATTCTACAGGAAATAAAAAATACCATTGGCAACGATATGAAAAAGGTGTGCAGACTTGGCAAAGGGGGCCCTCCAATGCCTCATTTACACACGCAGAGAGAAAATCACAGAGCTTTAAACTTCAATTGCATTCACCATAATCACAGAGCTTTAAATTGGGAATACACAGTAATCAAATCCACAGTCATGATTCCACGCTATACATTTATGATCTCGCAGGGTCTTTTTCATATGTAAGATCAAATACTTATACAATCTTTTAAAATACTAGAAATGCTACAAATATGGAATACTAATAATGACATGTAACCCTCGAGATCCTCCATCAAATCCATAAAAATAGACAAAATCGAAACTATCCTACTTTTATGCTAAGTGGTAACACAGGTGGTCATCTTTGATCGACATTGAATCGACACTTGTGAGAACCATATCATCTGCTCATTGGAAGTTTAACCATCCTTGGACATTGAGGATATTTCTCCCATATCTCAGTTTACGCCTAGTTGTCCTGCAAGTATCCAACCTAGGAGAAATTACGGGAAGTTAGCACATCCTGTAATTCTGAATAAAACCTTAATTTAAATGCCTTAAAAATCTCATAATTCAATTTGTTAAGAAGCAACAACATTTATACCTTTGACCAAAGTTTTGTGAATGAAATTAAGGTTTTATGGATCAGTATGAACGTTTATGGAGGAAAATGGAAGGTATTTAGATGACAAAAATAGGTCAAAATGGTGCCCAACATCTCCCCCAAGAGGAAGTTGTTGCATGTCCTCATGCACAAAAAGTATCCAAAAAATTTAACCCTGCTTATATCATGACCAAAATTTTGTTGCTGACCCTCTACTTTTAATCCCCTGTCCGAGATGATGCATCTGTAGAAGCTCGAGATGCATAAAGGACTTTCAGTTTCTCATACTTGGTTTTGTAAATCTTCTTTTGTTTATACCATCTGTATGCATGCTTGGAGATTTGTGTCCTTTGAACTTTAAGCTTCCAGTTCCTTTCTTTTAACTTTTCATTCCTCGGTTCTAATCCCTTTACTTCCAGTTTCAATCTCCTAATCTTTTTACTATTTTTGGAAGTTTTCTTCTTTTCCATCTTCATTGGAGGCTGCACAGAATTGGTGTCCATCCCCAATTCTTCATTCTCTTGTACTGAATCTCCCTTCTTTTCTTCTTCCATAGTTTGTTGCTCTAAGAAAGGAGAAGCTGGATCATTTAATATTTCCTGTCTTGGATGCTTTTTCTTTTCTTTTTCTTGCTGATCCAAGAAGATATTGATTTTTTTTGTCTGCTTTATCACTTCATCTGAAATCTTTTCAGTTTCTTGGATATCTTTTTCTTCATGGACCTGCCCTATCTCACCTGTTAGATTTTCTTCTTGACTTCCCAAGGTTTGTATGTATTCATATTGTCTCTGCTGGCTTTCATCATCCTCTTCTAGTGCTGACTTATTTCGAGCTTGCTGATACTTCCTTGGCTTTCTCTTATAGGTGGTGAAAATTTGATCTTGCTTTTGAAACCGTCTTTCTTCTTTCATCACACTCCTGGTTCATATCCTTCTCTGAGGTTGTTTTGAGCTTGCTGCCTCAGAGTTGTATTCATCATCTGTGATCATCAACACCTCTCTTTCTTTCTTTTTCCCCTTTGGCAGTTTTGAGCTTGTTGCTTCAGGGTTCTATTTTCCATCCTTGGGGTATGTTATCATCAATAATTTGTCTTCTTTTAAACCTCCTTTAGGAAACTCTTCTTGTTCTTCAAACTGATTATGAATTAAAAATTCTTGCCATGTCAGATTTTGCTTCTGTAACTCATGTGTGATGATTATTTTGATGAGTCCACAGTGGAAAAGGCTTGTCATTTTATCTTTTGCATGCTTTTGAACAGCCTTAGCCATCTTGGAAAGACTCTGTAATAAGAAATGGGGCATGTTAATCTCACAATCACCTCTTAAATGATGCAATAGCTTGATATGGTAAAGATATACAATACTAAATCGGCCTTCATAGGTGATGAATTTTTGGATGATATAGACTATTTCATCCCAGGGATGAACCAACCAGCTCCTTGGTATTCCCTTCTTCCAGTTCACTGATCCTGCTCTTGACTTGCACAGAAAGGGTATCCATGCCTTCTCCTTGAATTGTTTAGTTTTGAAGAATATCTCTCCTTGTTGTGGTAAGCCAATGATTTGTGCCAAAATGTCTTCAGACAGTCTGAAGTTCAAATTTCCCACTGTAGCCCTTTCTCCATCAAACGAATCAGCAAAGGCTAGGCTAACATTATCATTGTGCCCATCAAAATTTTCAAAAAAAGTCACCCACTGCTTCTTTTCAAAGATTTCCATACATTTCTCATGAATATCAGTGGGATCGAATTTCTCTGGTTCTAGTCTAGGTACCATTTTGAAACTTTAATAGGAAAAGAAATATGCAACAGAAAACCTCAACCTTGCAACTTTTAGCTCTGTAACGTTTTCCTATTTCAAAATGACACTCTAAAACTAGAATTGCTATTGATCTAGCACATTATTTGGCAAAAGATTTAAGTTTTATCTCCCCTTTGGCGTTATTGCCTTTCAATTCCTCCTGCGCGAATGCATTCTTCAGTAAACTAGTGCCCGTGTCCTTCCTATGATACACGCCTTCTTTTCACTGTAAACTATTACCCATATATGTCTTTGCATTACACAGCAATCAGGTCTTTGCAGATGAAAGCGTTAGTTTTGGTTCAAAGAAGAATGACCAAATATGCAATCCCAATGTCACCAGTTCACAATGCGATTTTCCAGGCACATTTGTATATTTTCGTGGTGCCATACAACCACGTTCTTTATAATCATTATCTGAACATGCCACTTTTCATCCAATCACTAGTTCAAATACAAATTCTCAAGGAGAAAAAGTAAAGGTAAGGTTTATAACTAATTCATCTCTATACAATGCGCTTCAGTTCCTTTGCATACCCCAATGTTTGATTAATGAGCTGTAATGAAAGGATTTCTTCACTTGGAGTGGACTCTTTTCACCTTTTGGAAATACACACAGCCATCTTTATATCAATGTTCTATATTCCATATATATTTTAACTTAATGCATAATGCACTAATATCTGGAGTATAAATATATATAAAAAAAAAACATTTTAATTCCAATTTTTTTTGAAACATTTCACTTCCTGTTGAGAAGGAAACCTTGCTTGTAGAATGCAGTGTATGTTTTGGCCATTGAAAATTTGCTTCTAGGATTGATTCTGACCACCATTTTGACCCCTAGGGTAGGATAATGAAAAGTAAATGGAATGCTAGCAGGGATTGTGAGGGTGATGGAATAGGCAGTCAAGCTTATGAGGATAGGTAGATATGTCATTACTTAGAAACAAGAATCATGCAACTTTTAAAGCACAAAAATTAAAATCCTTACAGACTTTGCTTGATATCCCTTTATGTTGAGCTTGTTGCTTGATGTAGCTGGTTTGCAATTTGTTTCTAATTCACATATGTCCTTCTGATGTCTACTTTTAAAGATGTCTGCCATCTCAGATCCTTTCTGCTTTGCTGGAAGTCAGGTCCCTCTGCTTTACTGGAAATCAGGTCCTTCTGCATTTGAAAAAGATTTGGAGGGTTCCAAGAAAGAAGAAAAATAGAAAGCATAAAATGCTTATCCCCCTCATGGGCCTACTTATTGACTTGTCCTCAAGCCAAACAAGAACTTTATTATTGAAAATAAAATTGCCTAAGAGGCATGAAATTTTGAAAATATTTTTATGAATTTTCAATGGCCAAGCGAACTTGGTTTTCCAAGGAAAATTCAAGTTTATGTTGTGCCAGTGGCCTGGTTTTCACAACTAAACTCCCTTTTTTTCTTTTTTTCTTTTTTCTTTTTATTTTTTTTTTATATATATATATATTTTTATATCAAATCAAAAAATAGCTAAGAAGAAAGTGAAGGAGAAACACTAGTGTGTTTATCCAGCAGTTCCATCTCCCGTTGCTGTGAAATCTGATGTATGAAATCTTATTTGTTGATAGGCTTGGTATAGAGTTTCAGTCGATGGTCATTGACCATAAATGTACGTGCTTCATCATCGATTGTTTGGAGTTTGACTGAGCCATTGTCATATACCTCTGTAATCTCATATGGACCAAGCCAATGAGTTGTAAATTTGGCCTTGAAGTCTTTGAACTTTGAATCAAACAATAGTGCCCAATCACCGATGTGAAATTGTTTCTTCTTGATAAACTTGTCATGCCATTGGGGTCTTTGTTGTTGTATCAAAATATTGTGTTCTATTGCAGCCTGTCTCATCTCATCTAGTTGATTCAATTGAAGTATTCTTTCTTGTTGTGCTTCAGAAAGATTCATACCCAAATCTGCTGCTAACTTGAAGGTATGAATTTGAAATTCTATAGGTAGGAGGACTTGCTTACCATAAACGAGCTGATAAGGAGAAAAACCAGTACTGTTTTTCCAAGTGATTCAGTATGCCCATAAAGCTTCAGTAATCTTAGCTGACCAATCCTTCCTATGCATCTGGATAGTTTTGGTTATGATTCCTTCCAAATTCCTATTTGTAGATTCCACCTGGCCATTGGCTTGTGGATGGTATGGTGTAGATTTTATGTGCTTAATCTTGTACTTTGCTGCTATATCCTGCACTAGTTTGGAAGTAAACTGGGCACCCTGATCAGTGACAATCTCTCTAGGAACCCCAAATCTGACAAATATCTCCTCAAAAAGAAATTTTACCACGGTCTATTCTGTGGCTCTTGGTAATGGTTTGGCTTCCACCCACTTGGTAACATAGTCTGTACATACCAGAATGTACTTCTTCCCTTGTGATGGTGGATGAATCGGACCAATGAAATCAAGAGCCCACTTTTCAAATGGTTCTATGAGTATTTGTGGTTGGAGTGGCATTTCATCAGATCAGACTAGTGCTCCCATCCGTTGACAAGTATCACAACTCCTAACATACTTCTTAGAATCTTTGAAAATAGAAGGCCAGTAATACCCCAAATTGAGTATCTTGTATGTTTTTCTTTTCTCTGCAAAATGGCCACCACACGATTCATCATGACATGCTTTCAAAATATCTAAAACTTCATCTTGTCGTACACATCTCCTGATAATTAGATCATATCCTGTGTAAAAGAGATTACCATTGACCCATATATGCCTAGCACTTTGTTTAATAATATTTTCTTTTCTTTAAATGACATAGATGGAGGTAGTTGTCCTGATGATAAATAGTTGGCAATATCAGCATACCAAGGAGTGATAACATAAATTGCAAACAAGTGTTCATCAGGAAAACTATCTAAAATAGGAACAACCTCACCAGTATTGTGTAAGCGAGACAGGAAATCCGCCACTTGATTTTCTCGTCCAGGCCGATCTAAAATAGTGATATTGAATTCTTGCATTAATAGTAACCATCTGGTTATCCGACCATTAGTGATAGATTTATTCATTAAATATCGTACAGTTGAATGATCTGTGTGGACAAAAATTTCGTAGCCAGTAATGTAATGACGAAATTTGTTGACATCATGAACTACTGCCAACATCTCCTTTTCAATGACTGTATAATTCAATTCTGCAGGTGTCAGATTTTTACTGATAAAATAGATAACATAAGTCAAGGTATGCTCTTTTTGTCCCAAAGAGGCCCCTATTTCAGTATCAGATGCATCAGTATAAATACGGAAGGGCAATGTCCAATTTGGTCCCCTTAAAATGGGAGCAGTTGAGAGCTTCTCTTTAAGTGTCTGAAATGCAGATTGACAGTTAGTATCCCATTTGAAATGTACATCCTTTGAAAGTAATTTAAACAATGGCAGAGCTATCTTACTGAAATTTGCAATAAATCTACGATAATAGCCTGCATACCCTAAAAATATTCTTACATCTATTTGAGTTGTTGGTTCAGATAGATTTTCAATGATTTGAATTTTAGCAGGATCTACTTTTATTCCAGATGAAGAAATGTGATGTCCTAAAACTATCCCTTCAGTCATCATCATAAAACACTTTTCGTTGCTAAGGAAAAGATTTGAGTCAACACACCTTTTTAAAATTTTCTCCAGGTTTGCTAAGGAATCCTCAAAGGCACTTCCATGCACAGAAAAATCGTCCATATAGACTTCAACACATTCATGAATTAGATTTGCAAAAATGGCCAAGACTTCTCTCTGAAAGGTAGCTGGGGCATTACATAAGCCAAAAGGTAAAACCTTGTAGGCATATGTGCCCTAGGGACATGTAAAGGTGGTTTTGTCCTGGTCCTCTTTTGCAATGCTAATTTGATTATATCTACTGAAACCATCTAGAAATGAAAAATATTCCTTTCCAGCTAAGTCATCTAACACTTGATCAATAAAGGGCAATGGAAAATAATCTTTTAATGTTGCCTTATTTAACTCCCTGTAATCTACACATATCCGCCATTTACCATTTTTTTTAGGAACAACAACCAAGGGAGAAACCAATTGGCTGTCAGAGATAGGGTAAATAAATCCTACTTTTAATAACTTCTGCAATTATTCCTTGACTATCTCTTTTAGTATGGGGTTCATTCTACGTTGCGGCTATCTGAGAGGTAAGATTTTATCATCTGTGTAAATGTGGTGAGTGCATGTTTCATGGTGAATGCCTGGCATGTCATTGCATTCCCAAGCAAATACATGTGAATGTTTATTCAGCAAGGTAATCAACTGTTCTCCCTGTGATGTAGTAAGATGTGCACTTATATTCAAATGTTTTCCTGGACTCATTTCAACTGTTTTGCTTTGGACATCAGTGATTGAATGAACATTAAAAATATCATGAAGTGCCAATGCTAGAGAATGTACTGTGCAATTTTCCTGAAAATTATGTCCCAAAACTTGATCTACTATAGCATACTACATCTCTCTTATTTCTTCAGAAATATCATGTTCAACAATGAAGTAATCTAGTAAATCTTCGTTGTTTTCTTCTTGAAAATCAAAGAACTGATTGATACTTAGGACAGGCTGAATCACTTCTTCTTTCTATTCTTTGGTCTCATTAATCCATGATAACTGATCTAATGCAGAAGGTCTTTGGGCAGAAGGATAAAGTGTAATTTGTTTTCTCTCTATCCCATGTGAAATGAGCATACTTCCTGATCTACACCCTATGAAAGCATCAATTGTTGCCAACCAAGGTCTGCCAAGAATCAATGGATGCCCTCCTAGATTAGACTTTGGTTTCAACACTATAAAATATACAGGATACTCCCAGGAGTCTAAAGAAACAATGATATCTTCTAAGATCCCTTCAGGTGTGATTTTAGACCTGTCAGTTAGTTCCAAAACTGTAGTGGTTGGTCTCAGATTTTTCAAGTGAAGGTATTCCATTGTCTCTAGTGTCATGACATTAATGGCAGCACCTAGATCAATCAGTGTTTTTGGAATTGAAAAATTGTTAACAGTAATTGTGACCATTGGGATTCCAAGATCTACATACTTTTCAATAAAAACAGTGTTACACATTAATCCTGGTAGATTGCCCACAACATGATTTTTTTATGGATCCTTCCTTCTTTTTTTAAGACATAATTCCCTAACTGCTTTAGTATAGATTGGAATATCCTTTATAGCCTGCAGTAGGGGAATTTTGACACATACATTGGTTAACTCATTCAAAACATCAAAATCAGGTAGGGATATTGAAGGTTTTTCTTTGACCAACCTTTCTGGAAAGGGAGGTATATAAGGTACTAATGTTTTCCCTTTTTTACTGTGATTTTTCTATATTTACTTTTTTGGAGTTTTCTCATTTTCTATTTGTTCTTTTAAAATAACAGGATATTCTTTTTGTAAAGTTTTTCCAGATCTTAAGTTGATATTTTGAAGTGGGAGGATTGAGTAGGGGAGTGCCATTCCATCATCAAAATTATACATGGGTTTATCCATTTTATTATTTGGATTTGGGATTGGCTGGGCTGGCAATTGTGTTGGCCAAGGTGGAGGCTGATTGGATGGAAATTGAAGCTGTTGAGGTTGTTGACCTAGTTGAGGAGCCAGATTGGGTTGTTGGAAAAATGGGGCTTGATTCTACTGGTATTGGGGATATGCAGAAGGTTGTTGATAGGGCTGTAAATAGGCCTGTTGGTATGTCTGGTTACCATGAGTATACCCTCTCCAATTTGGAGTAGATTGGGCTAATTGAGAAGACCAATTTTGCCAGGGCATGGGTGCACTCCATGAATTCTGAATAGGAGTTTGATGATTTGAATGAAACTGCTGCATAAAATAGAGAGACTCCATGCTTTGATTCTCCTCTATTCGAGCTTCCTGTAATTCTTTCAATCTGGGGAAATCATTAGTTTTGTGATTTGAAGTACATAAGCCACAAATTTGAACAGTATTCAAAGGACATTCTTTTAATGGGTGTTTCTTTCTACATTTAGGGCAGAAAATAGACAAGGCTTGATCTTGTTGGTCCTGTTGTTCTTTCCTCTTCTTGGTCTTTGATGTTTCGACCTGTATGCCTAGGGTACTCAATAGATCAGTCTTAAAATATTCTAACAGATTCCCAAGCTCAGCTCTGGAGATACCACTGGTTACAGATTTAGTTACTTTGGAAGTTACATCCCTTTTCCCATTTCTAGCCTTTCCTCTTGAATACTTCTGACATAAGTCTTGTATATCATCAAAGGGTAAGTAGGAGATGTCACATTTTCCCATAACATTCAAAATATCCAAATATTCTTCTCTTATTCCTTTTAAAAATATTGTCCGAATGATCTCAGGTTTCAAAGAATTGTATTTGAATTTCTGCAGGTTGTATGAGAATCTTTCTAGATACTCTTCCAAGTTTTCATCTTCCTGTTGAGACATTTTGAAAATGTCATCTTTTAAATCCTTTGATCTGCAATATGCCTGATATTTTCTAAGAAATATTTTCCTCATCTCATCCCAGCTAGTTATAGAATTCTCTCCTAAGCCCATGAACCATTTCAAGGCAGTTGCTTTAAGAGTACCAGGGAAAAGATGAAGCTTGTGGGTGTCATCAGTATATCCATAAGTTCGACACAAGATATAAAAATCGAATAGGAAAGAATCCAGATCTTCAAAAGTCATACCATAGAAATTTTGTAGGACAGATGGTGGAATATTCTTCATTTTTACCTCTTCCCCTAGGATGATGCTAGTGTCCAAGATGGGGAATTTAAAGGTGGCTTCCTGATCTTCTTCTATTCTTCCATCCCTCTCATGTCTCCTCTCTTCTTCCCTTCTCTCTTGTCTTAGTTTATTTTCCATTTCTAACCTTCTCTCATACTCCCTTCTCTATTCTGCAGTTGGCCCTTTTGATGTTTCTTCCTCAGCCATTTTAAAAGTATCAATTGTTGTAATGAATCCTTTTTTATCAGATAAAGAAGTTCCTGTTACTTCTATTTTTGGGGGGTTTTTGATAAATATTCCTTTCTCGTCTCTTTGTCTTGACATAAAACTAAAATCTACTCTGTGTTTTTTTTTTGAATTTTTCTTTTTATCAAAGAACTAAAGTTCTTAAGTCTGCTTCTAAAATGCCTCCCCAGCAACGGCGCCAAATGTTGGGCTCCAATCCACTAGCGTAGATTAGACCTTGAGTTTATGTCAATCCGGAGTTTGTATACTTAGAGGCATATCCCAAATATAGAGACTCAAAGCTAGACCTAACTGGAAATCTAGTTTACATATGAAACAAACCTATTGAAAGCTAGAATGCTGTGACTTGAAATACAAAAACTCCCTTACAGAAGCAACTTCATTTGATCTCTAAGTTAAACAGCAATTCATATGTGAAATGTTCTGAGATAAAAACAAATTAAACCTAACCCTAAAATATAGATCACAATACTCTGCCTATTATCTCAATATTGAAAGTAGTCAAACATTAATTTCCCTTACAGGAAGACATTCACAATGTATAACTGTTCTCAATACTTCATCATTGAATAAGCAATGTACAACAATTTGATATTAAATAAGCAGTCTGAACCATTCCTACAGCATGTGAATGATTAAATAACAGAGTTTATAAAACTTGTTCAAACAATCCAACTCGTTCTACAATGTATAAGTAGTTAAAGTGAATAAATCGAATTCTACAGGAAATAAAACATACCACTGGCAACGATATGAAAAAGGTGTGCAGACTTGGCAAAGGGGGCCCTCCAATGCCTCGTTTACACATGTAGAGAGAAAATCACAGATCTTTAAACTTCAATTGAATTCACCATATCAAATTGGGCATACACAGTAATCAAATCCACAGTCTTGATTCCACGCTATACGTTTATGATCCCGCAGGGTCTTTTTCATATGTAAGATGAAATACTTATAGAATCTTTTAAAAAACTAGAAATGCTACAAATATGGAAGACTAATAATGACATGTAACCCTCGAGATCCTCCTTCAGATCCATAAAAATAGACAAAATCGGAACTGTCCTGCTTTTATGCGAAGTGGTAACACAGGTGGTCATCTTTGACCGGCATTGACTCGACACATGTGAGAACCATATCATCTGCTTGTTGGAAGTTTAACCATCCTTGGACATTGAGGATCTTTCTCCCATCTCTTAGTTTACGCCTAGCTGGCCTGCAAGTATCCAACCTAGGAGAAATTACGGGAAGTTATCACATCCTGTAATTCTAAATAAAACCTTAATTTAAATTCCTTAAAAATATCATAATTCAATTTGTTAAGAAGCAACAACATTTATACCTTTGACCAAAGTTTTGTGAATGAAATTAAGGTTTTATGTATCAATATGAAGGTTTATGGAGGAAACTGGAAGGTATTTAGATGACAAAAATAGGTCAAAATGGTGCCCAACAGAAGGTATATATGATCAAGGAGCATGTCACAGGTATGCTCACCTTGAGGTACAAAAGGAGTTTGTCACAGAATGGCACAGTGGGTTAAGGCCCTGTTTTGCAACATATTCAAGGAAGCAACATTATTTTGATGTCACAGTCATAAGTAAGGAAAAAATGACATACATAAATACTCTAATAAGGAATATTGAACTCAATAGCACCCCAAAGTTCCAACCTTTTGAACCATCTAAGAATAAGGTATGTTCATTTTGTTTTAAGTAAGCAAATCCTTCTATGAAATTCCAGTGTGATATTTGGTGGTAGATCATAGTACTGATAAGGTCCATGACTTTTTGGATGCATAAAATTTGGGAGACTCTTTTTGTTTGAATACTTGGGAATTAGCTAAACTTCAGATGATGATGCACATTGCATTTTGATAAGCCTAGATGGATGGATGTTAGAGATATTTAATATAATTTATGAAGTAATCTGGATAGAGAAAAAGCTTAGATGAGGAGATAATGATCAGATGAGAATGTTGTGTATATGAAAATTTGGTACAATAGCTGGAGAGAGATACACAAGCAAGTTTACTCTGTCAAATATGTTGGTTAATGATGCCTGCACGTATGCTCAGCCTGATTACACAATGATGTGATGTTTACACAGTAATAAGTGATTTAGATGTTCAATAATAATAATGATGCTCAGTAATGTCTGCCACTTAGTGATGTAATTATGCCTAGTAATGTGCGATGATACATAGTGTAATATGCTCAATGATATATGTTGTTATATATATAAACAATGATGCAATGATGACAATAATGAAATGATAAAAAATGGTAATGAGAAACTAGTACATTGGTACAGTAGGATACATGAGAAACTTCCTTAACTCAATTGTATGAGTATCTAGTTTGACTTAGGTGGACCGAGTCTATATACAGTTGGTTAGACTTAGATCGATCGAGTTAGATTATGTGAGAAACATACTGATTGGATAGATTGTTTTTCATAGATTGATTAGATAGATTGTTTTAGACAGGTTGTTGGTATAGGTGTGGTGTAGTGGTCAGTTGATGAGCAGTGGTAAGCAGTGAAAGTTGTTGTACAGTGTGGTGCGGGTTGAGTAGTGTGATGCAGTGTAGTATAAGTGTTGATTAGGATTTGCACAAGATCAGTGCGGTCGTGGTTCAACCGTTTCTATATTCATATTAGGTTGGCAGGAAAGGGAAAGGAAATATAGGGAGCTAGGGATTCCTTCAAGTTGCATCCTATAAATCAAGGGGTTTTGACCTCCTTCCAGTTGTAGTTGGATGTAACATCCCCTACCCTTCGATCGGCGAAGAGGATGCTACCATACATCAAACATTTGGGAAACTAGCCCCATGAACATGAACATACATATAATGTTGAAACATAATGTTTTAAAACATAAGACATACTAAGATGCATAATCATACATATACTCAGTGGAAGCAAAAAATATAACTCAGTATTCAACATGTCCATCATATTCATTAAACAATAAAGATGATTGCAAAACATAGTATTCAAGAATACTTATCTTATGAAAACTATCCCGTAACTAGCTACGTCGCTGCAACATTCCACCCAACCATAGGCCAGCATGCTCCTTAATCTCCCAGCAACGCTGCCACCCCTGATCCGGGCATGATTCCCCAAGGAATAAGGAACTAGTAGACTTACACATATCCAAGGATAACAAGATAGCCAAGCCAACACAGTTGGGTTTATCAGGAAAACAATGGATCAGTCAAGCCAACACAGTTGGGTTTATCAGGCCATCTAGGAGCTGGGGAAGGATAAATACTAAGCTGGTGAGCTCATTGAAGAGCTAAGGACACCTACACCAAAACTATCCTGACTTCTAGGACACCCACACACACCCAACACAAGAAAATCAGTCCTCTCTCTGCTACACAGTCCCACAGGACCTGACCTCCCTTCCAGTGCTATTCAGGGGTTGTGGAGAAGAAATCCAACCCTCTATCTCTGTCTGTGTGGTTCCTAAACCCACCAGGTTTTTCAAACAAATCAGGCCCTCATCACCACCCCAATACAGTCCGAAGACCAACCACTACATGCATGCAGCTAGACAAGCAATCCACAGCTTGGATAGGGGAAATCAACACCTTGATCGTTCTTGGCCCTATAATGGCCAAAATGGTTCCACAATAACCTACAACAACTCAAGTGTGAAAGAGACCATAGCCAATGATCAACGAGGAAAACCACAGCACATGATCAACAATGAAGCCATGGGAAAACTTACACAGACCGCGATGGGGAAGAAAACAGACTCCCAATCTATACGTGAGGGAAAAATGCAACCAACACCACATAGGTACTCATGGAATCCACCGATCAAGGGAAGACAATAGCCACCGTTCAATGATGAAGTCCCCGAGACATTACACAGTCCGATATTGGAAAAAGGGTCCGACTCTCTGCGTGAACAGGAGGGAAAACGTATCCACAGACAAGAAATCAGTGAGAGAAGGGAGAAAGAACCCCCACACATGAAATCATGAATCATCTTAACTCCACTCTGCTTGAGGAATGAATGGAAAACAATGGAGAGAGTGGACAGAACCAATCGGGCATCCCAAACAGTGCGTGAGGAAACCACTCCCAACTTGTGCGTGTGACTGAACCAGTAGGTGGAGAGTGCGTGGGGGAAATCTTACCACCCACCACTACCTAGCATTAACTGCCCTCTACTAAAACAGGATTTTAAGTGGTTGACACATGGATTTTCCCCATGGGTTCCAGGTTTAACAAACCCCCCCCCCCCCCCCCCTTTAACCTTAGCAAATCATGCCCTTTTCAATATAGTTGCATCGACATAGTTGGTTGGGGTCATTTAATTAAAATGCATAGTTACATGATGCCACAACTTAATATGTGTCGTATATCCTGATATACCATCGATAATAGTTCCAATCACTGAAACATAACATAACCAAATCAATGGTAGGGATTTTGCCTTTAGCTCCACACCATGATTATTTACAATATATATGTATCATGTATATTTAATGCATTAGGGTCAAAACCAAGGTGTTACATTCCCCTCCCCCTTCAATAGCACTGTCCTCAATGCTTTACAAAATTTGAACAAAATGCTACAATGGTACCGCCTCAGTGTTCTGCAGAATTGAACAAAAATGGATGTTCCAATCGCTTGGCATGCTCCAGCTCCCATGTAGCCTCTTCAGGTCCATAGTGCTCCCATTGCACCTTTACCTTCCCTATGGCTCGGTTCCGTAGCATTGTGACCTTCCTGTCGAGGATGCGCATTGGCTCGACTTGGAAATCTCCCTTAGGTTCCACCTGAATCACATCCCAATTTATCACATGGTTAGGATCATGCACATATCTCTTAAGCAAAGAAACATGAAAAACATTATGAGCTCTAGTACTAGCAAGCAATGCAAGTCCATATGCAACTAGCCCTATTCTTTCAAGCACTTCAAATGGACCACAATATCTTGGTGACAGCTTGGCACAACTTCCAAGCTTCAAGGAACTCTTCCTTGCCCTCACTCTGAGGTAGACATGATCCCAACACTGAACTCCATGTTCACTCTATGCTTATCTGCATAGCTTTTCTATCTGTCCTGTGTTGCTTTTAGATTCTGCCTGATCTTTACAACCTCTTGCTCCATTTCCTTGAGCAATTTTGGTCCAAGCACAATCTTGTTCACTAGATTATCCCAAGTCATCGGTGTCCTACACCTTCTTCCATACAAAGCTTCATACAGACTCATCCCCAAGGATGCCTGCTGTCCATTGTTATAATCAAACTCTACCAAGTGTAAGTAATCTTCCCACTTGGTTGGTTTGTCCATTACGTACATGCGAAGCATGTCTTCAAGCACTTGATTAACTCTTTCTGTCTACCCATCTATCTGAGGATGGTATGCAGTGATGAAGTTTAGCTTTGTACCCAAATCTGCAAACAACCCTTTCCAGAAATTGGAAGTGAACTTGACATCCCTGTCAGAGACTATTGCCTTCAGCAATCCATGCAATTTGAAAATATCCTTCATGAAGATGTTTGCAATGTCATCAGTCTTATGCGTAGACTTTACCGGTATAAAATGTGCTGCCTTAGTCAACTTTTCTACCACAACCATGATGGAATCATGTTGTCTCCAAGTCATCGGCAATCTTGTAATAAAATCCACGGAAATAACTTCCCATTTCCATTTCGGAACTGGAAAAGGCTGCAAAAAAACTGCTGGATGTTGATGCTCAACCTTTACCTGTTGATATTTCATGCACCTTGAAATGTATTCAGCCATGTACCTTTTCATTCCTAGCCAAAAGTATTGCTTTCTGGTGGTATAGATTGTCTTCGGATATCCCGGGTGACCAGAATACGAAGCTTAATGGATTTCATCCATAACAACTCTCCTCAAATCTGCTACATTTGGAATATAAATTCTACCTTTATAAGTAAGAAGTTCAGCTTCTTCCAATTTATATCCCTCATACCTCTTCTCAAGGCTTTGCTGTTGCAATTTGTCTTTTACCTACTCATACAATTCATCTCCAGCAGTATGATTAACAATCTGCTGCCTCAAATCTGATTGAAAAATACTAAGAGATACCACATGCATTTCCTTCACCTTCCCGCTGAGTGCATCAGCTACCTTTTTTTCTTTTCCCTTTATGTGCTTGATTTCAAAATCAAACTCACATAAAAATTCCAGCCATCTTGCTTGCCTAGCATTCAAAGTAGGCTGATCAAATAGATACTTCGGACCACAATGGTTTGTCCTGAGTTCAGATATTCTACCCATCAAGTAATGCCTCCACATCTTGAGAGCATGTACTATGGCTGCAAGCTCGAGATCATGAGTGGCATAGTTCTTCTCATGCTCCTTCAGCTTTCTTGACTCATAACATATCACGTGGTTGTCCTACATAAGGACTCCTCTAAGCCCTTGTCCACATGCATCGGTACACACCACAAAATATTTCTCTGGGTCTGCAAATTTCAATACGGGTGCACTGGTGAGAAGATTCTTCAACCGCTGGAAACTTTCTTCACACCTCGATGTCCATTTGAAATTTATCCCCTTCTTTTGCAAAGAAGTGATGGCATGTGCAAATTTGGAAAATCCTTCAATGAATCTCCTGTAGTATCCTGCAAGTCCCATAAAAGATCTTACATCTGTCACATTTCTTGGAGTAGGCCAATTCATAATGGCTTCAATCTTTTCAGGGTCCATAGATATACCCTCTTCTGAGATAATGTGACCCAAATACTGAATTCTATCTCTATAGAAGTCACACTTGCTCAATTTTGCATACAACTGGTGCTCCCTGAGCAATTGCAATGTCAACCTCAAATGCTCTTCATGTTATTCCTCATTCTTAGAATAAACAAGAATGTCATCAAGGAAAACAAGGACAAATTTGTCCAAATACCTGCTGAAGACACTGTTCATAAGGCACATGAATGTAGCTGGTGCATTTGTGAGACCAAATGGTACCACTACAAACTCATAATGTCCATACCTTGTTCTGAAGGTTGTCTTATGAATGTCTTCATCCTTGATTCTCACCTGATGGTAACCAGACCTCAAGTCAATCTTGGAAAATACCCTTTCTCCTCTCATTTGATCGAAGAGGTCATCAATCCTAGGAAAAGGATATTTATTCTTCACAGTAACCTTGTTCAATTGTCTGTAATCAATACATAACCTGAGTGTACCATCTTTCTTCTTTACAAACAGAACTGGTGCTCCGCAAGGAGACCCACTCGACCTGATGTACTTCTTTTCCAACAACTCTTACAGTTGCATCTTCAACTCTAGCATATCCGATGTACTCATCATGTAGGGTATTTTGGACACTAGTGCTGCTCCTGGCACAAGTTCAATTGTGAAATCAATGTCCCTCTTTGGAGGAAGCCCTGGAATCTCATCAAGAAACACATCCTTGAATTCCTGTAACACTTGATAGTCCTCCAACCTAGGAGTTTCATTCTCTGATGCCTCCATAATATGAGCTGCATACAACTGGCAACCCTTCCTACAGAACTTCTTCAACTGCATTGCTGAAACCTACCTTACTGAAATTACCTTTTGAATACCTTTCACAACTACTGGGTTCCCTTCTTCATCCATGCATTCAAAATTATTATTGTAGTAGTCAAGCTTCACTCTGTGAGCTTCTAACCAATCCATTCCAATGAGAGCATCATAGGAACCAATCAGTAGAACATTCAAATCTACACAAGTGATCAATCCATTCATGACCCATGGACATTTCTCTACCACTTTACTGACCTTTCTCTTAGTCCCAGTGGCTAGTTGAACTAACCAAGATTTTCTATGCTTTACTTTCTTAAAAGAACCAATATCCACTACTCTAGGAGTGATGTAACTGTGAGTAGAACCAGGGTCAATCAAAATAGAAATAGATTGTTCAACAATATTACCTGCAACTTAAACCACAGTTGACTGGTGATCTACCTAGCGGTCCTCCAATGTTGCATAAATTCTAGGGACTTCCCTTACTACTTGTCCCACTATTTCTGCTCCTTGCATGTTGTAAGTTGGTCTTGCACTTTCATTCTCGAGTGGACAATATCTGCACAAGTGGGGTCCTTCACATTTCCAACATTTGAGTGGTCCTTTATTCTGTTGTGGATCTTTAGGCTTTCCACATGTCACTACAACTGGATTACTCGCAGCTTGGGATGGATGCTTCTGCTGATTCCTGAATCTAGAAGGTTTGAAACCTTTCTTTATTTGATCAAACTTCTCATTCTTCTTGTCCTTCCAGGCCTTATAGTAATCAGGTTTACCTTTTCTTTTCTCATAGCAATACTTAGTCTTCCTTATGGCTTCTTCAAGAGTTCTAGGTTCTTAAAACTCAATTCTATCTTCGTAAGACTGAGGCAATCCACTCAGAAACCGTTGGACCTTCACTTTTTCATCTCTGATGTGCCATACATATCTCAATAATTCCAAGAACTTATTTGCATATTCATCCATGGTCTTCTGTCCCAATATTAGCTCATGGAAATCCTTAATCTTGTCATCATAATACCTGTCAGAGAGGTATTTCTGCTTGAAATACTTCTTGAACTATTTCCACTTCAGTCTCCTTTCACTGATCTTATTTACTTGCTTGAAGTGTTCCCACCAAATGGATGCTCTTCCATTCAGGTTTAATATGGAAACTCTTGCCTTCATGTTTCCTGAATAATCCTGCACTTGAAAGTTATTCTTTATCCCAAGAAGCCAAGCTTCAGCCTCTTGTCTATTCTTTACCTCACCATCAAATGTAGGAGGTTTAGCCTTCTTAAATTCATCCCGAGAGTGATCCCTATGGTGTCTCTTTCTTTTTCTTTTACAAGAGGATGAACTTGTATCTCCACTGGATTATTCAGAGTCAAATGACCCACTAGAAGTCCTTCTCCTTCTCCTAGTGCTGCTTTTACTGCCTTCTGGTCTTGTTGTACCTTGTCTAGAGTCTAACTTTCTTTGCAAGTCTGAGAAACTTTGCAACATGGCAACATTCAACTCATGCTACTCTTCTTGGGCTTTAATCAAGCTTCTCATGGTGGCTGCAACATCTAACGGTGTCTCTTGGAATATCCTTCCATTAGAATCTATGTCATCATTTCCATTACAGACATTTTCTCCCATGGAATCTCCC
Source organism: Pseudotsuga menziesii (assembly GCA_001517045.1). Lineage (NCBI taxonomy): Eukaryota > Viridiplantae > Streptophyta > Pinopsida > Pinales > Pinaceae > Pseudotsuga > Pseudotsuga menziesii. The sequence continues at coordinate 416,322 of LPNX010623953.1, forward strand.
GCACGCTCGTAAGAATACCGAGCATCATATCCATCATGGGTCCTCATAACTGAACCACCTCTTTATTATCAAACTGCAATTTCTGAAATACTTCCCTTGAAGGTGACTATGATTCTGCAAATGTGTTAGATAGAAAAACTGTTAGATGCACATATTGATATAAATCAAAACTACTTACCTTCTCCTGGAGAAAAATTAGAAGTAACAGTTTTGCTTAAACACACAAAAATTCTCTTCTTGTTCAGCCCTATAATCTGCTGACAATCTACTGAAAAATCCACTGAAAAATAGCTGGAATTTGCTGAGAAATCCACTTTGAATAACCCAATTTTCTTTCTCCCTATCGGGTCTCTTCCCTACTAACTTTCCAATGTTTCGGCGATCAAAACGTCTAATTTCCTCCGCTACTCGTCGATGTTTTGTTCATCTATCTTTCTCCATCAGGTCAAATCTGTAGTGGCCTAAGCTTTCGATCTTTATCGGCGATGCCAGTATATCGGTGATCGGATCCTCTAAGTGCTAACGCGTCGACGATTGGATCCTCTACTCATTGGGCGGCTAGTTCTCTAGGCTTCCGCAACAGTGACCAATGAACTTTCTGGAGTTTCTATGGGCCATAGTCCTATCAACAATCAGAGCAACTAGAATCTACGACATTATATGGTTTAACCACTACGTTTCAGCGGTCCAGCACTGAATGGATCCGCGGTGTCGATGACTTCAACAACTAAGGATTTCATGGTGGCATATTAGAAATGTGAAGCACTAATTGTTACGGCATCGGTGATCAGATGCGTTGTCCATTGGACGGTTAGTCTGTTAGGCAGCCACAACGGCGAGTTTATCAATCGTTATCTTTTTTCGATCGGTGGTCTGATCAACTAACTGTTGCGGTATCGACGATCGAAACAACTGTCCGTCGGAGGGATAGTCCACTAAACAGCCGCAACGACGGATGCTTGAACAACTAAAATTTTTTGATGACATCCATCGGCGGTCTCATCATCTAAATTTTGTCGATGGTTCCGACTAGGTGAGCCAACGTTTCGGTGGTTTCATCAACTAACTTCTGCCAATCGGCGCTCCAATCATCTAACTTTCGTCGATCGTTGATGGGTTCAACACTTAGATAAATTTTTGAAAATTTTCTTCTTTGCATCGACTCTTCCTTCAACTAATAATCGTCGATCCACTTCACTAGACTTCAGCAGCTTCATCCTCTATTCATTGGTGATCCTATCTTCTATTCATCGGCGATCCCAACAGCTAAACTTTTCTGATCGTCGATGATCTCGTGACTTAGAAAATTTTCAATAATTTTCTTCTTTGTCTTCCGAAATGCATCGGCTGTAGGAAGAATTATCCACTGCGGCATCAGCGGTCGGGGCCTCTATCCGTTGGAAGGATAGTCCTTTGGGAAACCGCAACGATGGGTAGTAATCCCACTATGGGTTCCGCAGCCATAATCCTGTCAGCGAATCGGAGCTCTAACACTTATGTGTCGGCGATCGGAACAACTATCCGTCGGGTGGATAGTCCATTAAACAGCTGCAACAGTGGATGCATAATCAACTAATTTCTTTTGATGTAGTTCATCGGTGGTCTAATCCACTAACTTTCGCCGATCGTTAATGGTCTTAACACTTAGAAAAAAAAATTGAAATTTTTCTTGCCGCTGCATCGGTTGATTCAAGCCGATGTATCGGCAGTTCCCTTTACTAAATCTCTCCGGTGGCGGTGGCATTTTGGTGAACCTATCCACTAATTTTCACCGATCCGTTCACTAAATTCCACCGATGTTTCGGAGACCCTTATCCATACAGAGATATCATTTCGGCGCTCCCATCGTCTAATCATCGATGATGAAATTAACTAACTTTCACCGATCGCCGATGGTTTGACTTAGAAAAAAATTTCAAAAATTTTCTCTCCTTGTCTTTTCTCCACCGGCGTTTCGGCGATCTCTTCGTCTATCCTTCGCCGATAGCCAACAGTCTACTTCAGGGTGATATTCATCCTATACGTTCCATTGTATCAAAGGATCTTCTCACTTAGTCCTTCGATGAGCCGACGACCTAAGATTTAGAAAAAAAATTCTTTGAAGTTTTGTTGTCATTCATTTTCTTCTAGGAAGAGGGAAACCTGCCTTTGCTAACTAGTTTCTCATGGCCCTCTGAGGCCCAATGTTGCAATGATGGCTCTATCATTGCATCTTCATGTCCCATTCAAGCCCATGCTGCAAACAGGGCTCTAATACCCCACTGTAATGTCCCCGACCCTCCAACCGGCAAAGAGGACGCTACCATACATCAAACATTCGGGAAACTAGCCTCATAAACATGAACATACATATAATGCTGAAACATAATGCTTTAAAACATAAGACATACTAAGATGCATAATCATACCTATACTCAGTGGAAGCAAAACATATAACTCAGCATTTAAAATGTCCATCATATTCATTAAACAATATATATGATTGCAAAATAGAGTAGTCAAGAATACTTATCTTATGAAAACTGTCTCGCAACCAGCTGCGTCGCTGCAACGTTCCACCCAACCATAGGCCAGCATGCTCCTTAATCTCTCAACAACGTTGCCACCCCCGAGCCAGGCATGATTCCCCAAGGAATAAGGAACTAGTAGGCTTACACATAGCCAAGGATAACAAGACAGCCAAGCCAACACAGTTGGGTTTATCAGGAAAACAATGAATCAGCCAAGCCAGCACAGTTGGGTTTATCAGGCCATCCAAGAGCCAAGGAAGGATAAATAATAAGATGGTGAGCTCATTGAAGAGCTAAGGACACCTACACCAGAACTAGCCTAACTTCTAGGACACCCACACACACCCAACACAAGGAAATCAGTCCTTTCTCTGCTACACAGTCCCTCAGGCCCTGCCCTCCCTTCCAGTGCTATTCAGGGGTTGTGGATAAGAAATCTATCCCTCTAGTTCGGTCTATGTGGTTCCCAAACCCACCAAGTTTGTCAAGCAAATCAGGCCCTCATCACCACCCCAATACAGTTCGAAGACCAACCACTGCATGCATGCAACCAGACAAGTGATCCACATCTTGGACAGGGGAAATCAACTCCTTAATCATTATTGGCCCTATCGTGGCCAAAACGATTCCACAATAACCTACAGCAGTTCAAACGGGAAAGAGACCACAACCAACGATCAACGAGGAAAACCACAGCACACGATCAGCAATGAAGCCACAAGAAAACTTACACATACTGCAATGGGGAAGAAAATAGACTCCCAATCTGTACATGAGGAAAAAATGCAGCCAACACCACATAGGTACTCACAGCATCCACCAATCAGGGGAAGACAATAGCCACCATTCAACGATGAAGTCCCCAAGACATTACACAGTCTGATATTGGAGAAAGGGTCTGACTCTCTGCATGAACGGGAGGGAAAATGTATCCACTGACCAGTAATCGATGATAGAAGGGAGAATGAACCCCCACACATGGAATCGTGAATCGTTTTAACTCTACTCTGCGTGAGGAATGAACAGCCAACGATGGAGAGAGTGAACAGAACCAATCGAGCATCCCAAATGGTGCATGAGGAAACCACTCCCATCTCGTGTGTGTCACTGAACCAGCAGGTGGAGAGTGTGCAGGGGCAATCCTTCCACCCACCACTACCCAGCATTAACTTTCCTCTACTAAAATAGGAGTTTAAGTGGTTGACACATGGATTTTCCCCATGGGTTCCAGGTTTAATAATCCTGCCCCCTTAACCTTAGGAAATCATGCCCTTTTCAATATAGTTGCATCGACATAGCTGGTTTGGGTTATTTAATTAAAATGCATAGTTACATGATGCCACAACTTAATATGTGTCGTATATCTCGATATACCATCGGTAACAGTTCCAATCACTGAAACATAACATAACCAAATCAATGGTGGGGCTTTTGCCTTTAGCTCCACGCCATGATTATTTACAATATATATGTATCATGTATATTTAATGCATCGGGGTCAAAACCGGGGTGTTACACTGGAGAATTGAAGTCATTGTAACAAGGGGGTTATTGTGTCCTTCTATTTGTTGCTAGAAAACTATTAATATAAATGATTTTGTGGGTTGTCTTCCATGACTTAGGTTTCCACGTAAAAAACTTATGTGTTGTGTTTGCTATGATTCCTATGTGATGATGATATGTTATGATGAGTTATAGTTGTTGATCTAGAGATAAAAATGTACTCTGCATAATATTGAATAAGCTTTTGATAATTGTTAACATTGAAAAAGTAACAAAATATATACAAATTGTTCACCCCCCCCTCTTAGTGTGCTCAGTGTGTCCAACAATTGGTATCATGGTGGGTCCTTCATAGAAATCCTTATAAACTTGAAGTAGATCTTTCACACACCATGGGGTTCTTAGTGAATGGAGTACCATTGTTTTGTGGTACATATTACTTGATCTAGAAAATAAGAATGCAGATTTATCTTGAAGAAGAATGTATTGGTATATTTCAATTAGTGCTTACAGCTTACAATCATCCCAAGAAAGTGAAAACAACAACTCAGAAAAAAGTAAAGAAAAATAATTTAAGGCTATCCAGCCAAGGGTCACACATGGCCAAATTCACAAAAAGACACAACCAATCCAATATTCGATTGGGTTTCACAGGCTTCCTAGCCAACTAGCCAATATACAATTGGGTTTCATAGGTTGTCAGCTAAGCCAATCTACATTTGGGTTTCACAGGCTGCCAAGGCAGTGGAAATGATCTTGGAAGAACATCAGTTACCATTCCTTCCAAGGGCCATGCTACACTGGTAGCACCTAAAAATCCAAAGGATATGAAAGTACTACAGGATATCCTACCTCACCTGGAAAAGCTTCCCTTTCAAGATTCAGGCACCGATGAAATCCGTGACATAGATACGAAGAATTATATGAGGCTGGTCCAAGATACGCCGAAATTACCAAAATAATTTGTTCCAATGCAATGGGAAAGTGAGATAGCACAGTCGGGGGTGCAAATACCATGAGAAAATTTCAACATACTGCTAATTTTCAACTAGCACCCCACTATGTATACATCCAATCGTTTCGTGACCCCCAAGGACAATGGTTGTCGACACAATATATGCTCACGACAGAATATCTAGAGATCATTATCATTGATTGGATAGAAGATTGGCAACGCGAGGGATCACCACCTCTTAGAGAGAAGAGTAGTCAACAAGCAGATGCAATAATTCTAGGTCATGCTCATCCCAACCAGCCTCAGAATGAGTCATCGCTAGAGCACCAACAAAAGGATGCGCAGGACGAAGAAGTACAAAGAGAACCTTCACGTAAGAAATGAAAGGATAACAAATAAGCCAATACTTCTCATATGGATGATGAGGAAGTCACAACCTTGGAAGAGGACCTACAAAAATTTGTGTAGACACAGTTCGATGACCTTGGACGGTAGCAGAATCAATTCACTACTACCATCACAAATAGGTTGAATGATCTTGGAAGAACAATCAATGCAATCAAACTTGCAGTAGAGCACACACTACAGGGACCGTCATCACAGGATGCACCTGGCTCATTAGAAACATAGGAAACCCTACGACCCAGAGAAGACCACCCCAACAAGGTATACCTAAGCAGAGAACTACTGGAGTTAGAAAACCCAGACCCCAATGAGGTGGGAAGCACTACTGGCACTCTTTTCTTAGATTTTTCCAAAATACAATTGAAGGATGTGCATGCTTTACAGAAAGTAGTGGCTACAGAGATTCAGATACGAGGAAATACCCTTGAAAAACAGGTGAAACACTCAGCAAAGACTATCAGCAAACTCAAGGAAAAAATGAAAAATACCACACAAGAAGTAAGGAAAGAAGAAGCAAGTAAGCAAAATATCACAGAGGTCATTCATATTGTTTGTTCAAATTTGGATGATGTTGAAATATCACACAATATGCCATCAGAAGACAAGGTCCTTAGACTAGGAAAGATAGCAGTCGACCTTAAGAAAAAAGTAACACAATTAGAGGAGAAAAGGATTCCCAGCACACCACTAGAAGTGCTGGAAAGCATATGTGACGTAGCAACTCGGGCTACAAAAAGGATAGAGGAAGCAGAGAAAACATGTGCTAAGGCTGTAAACAAAGTCTCTCATGCTTGGGAAGCTCTGTTGGATGATGAGAAATCATAGAAGATTGCAAATGAGCTCATTGCGGTGGAAGCAAATATCACATAGATGTGAAATGAGATGAAGCAACTGCCCTTGGAGTAGAAAAAGGTCAAAACAACAGAAGTGCACAAACTACAGTAGCAAATCACTGCGTTGCGCGCATAGCATCAGTAGAGCAAGGAAAAGGTAGAGGAATTACAAGAAGAAGTAGAAAGAGTCACTGAGCTAATTCAGCCTGTGCACCAAAAGGTGTGCGAGGTAGCAGCCTCTTTAGAAAGAGACATGTTGAAACACGTCAGTTTCGACCTGGTGGAACACCTACATAAAAAAGAGGAGGAAGTGCGCACAAAAATAGAGAAGTTGCTGAAAATAGTGGAGGATTTTTAGAAAAAAAAATCAAAGTAAGTCAGTTTATGGAGCACAAGCTAACGTGGCTCAGGACAATCCACAGGTGAGTGTTTGGAGCCTGTTGGGCCTCAAGACAGAAGGGAAGAATTCATGTATAATTCTGCATAACTTATGGAATAAGAGTTTGAAGAAGAGGAAGAAGGAGCTACGATAGAGAAAGCAGCATCAAAGGAAAGGGAAGAATGTTGCAACAAAAGAAGGAAAGTGAAGAAGAAGACAAAGAGAAGGCACAGGACACGGAAGCTATGCTAGATAAATAAGTCGCAACTGAAGGAAAGAGAAAGATATGAGATGACATGGAAGAATATTTGCAGAAGCAGCGTGTGAAGAAGCGTAATGGTAGGAAAGAGGTAGTAAGCCATAACGCTGAGAAAGCAACAATCCTTAGTGATCATGGGTACAAGCTCGGTTGGAGTCGGTGGAATCCACATGTGTAAAGAAATCTTTGTAAGTCAAGTCGATAGTGCATTTTTGTTATGTATTGCTAGAATAGGAAAGACATCCTATTGGCTGAAGATAGTAAGTCGGTTGGGATAGTGGCTGAAGCTGAGTCTATTAGAGTCTATATCGAGTCAATATTGAGTCTGTAACAAGCATGTATGGGATATGTATAGAGTCTGTAATAAGGATATAAAAGAAAGAACCCAAGCTGTAAATGGGTTAGATAGTCTTAGTTGATTAACTAATACAACAATTTTGAGTAATCCTCTGGACTCTTGGAAAAGACACTTGAGCTAGACTGTAGATAGATAGTTTTTGGTTAATGACTCTAGATCGCTGAGTGCATCAGAGTAGTGGTTCTGAAGCTGAGTGCGCAGACAGGTAGAGAAGGTTGAGTTGATCCAGGCTGTGTGTGGATCGCTAGTAGGAGTAGAGTAGAGGGAGAAAGAGATAATATTAGAGAGCATGAGAGGGAGGAAAGGTCTATAAATATAGAAGAGAAGATATTGAACAGAGTCTGCAGCTTTGTGCACAAACAAAAGGTGCATCTATTCCTCATGCTAGTTCTAGATGAAGAGCACCTTGTGTTTTTTTCCCAAATGGGTTTCCATGTTATATGTTGTGTATATGTGTGAATGATTGAAGTAGCCTAGATATATGTGTTAATGTTGTGTTAATTGACTGAGTAATTATTGTGTTACAAATGGATAAATGTATAAATGCCACGTTATAGTAATGAATATGCTTATGTTGTTCGTTCAATGTGTGGTTGTGTGAAGTCGCATAAATAAGGGTTGAATCATAACTTGGTGTTGAAATACTATGCAAACTAGTATCCCACTTTCCCGATCTCCATTGGAAAACCTTGGCACAAAGACAAGGTACTAAAACACCCTCCCACACAAACTGCGGAAACATGGTTCTAGTAGTTACCCATGTTGGCCTGGGGAAGGGATATAGGAAAGAAACTTGTGCGCGTAGCATATGCAGACATGCCACACGTGCGATAGAGGCAAGAGAAGATCACAAAGGTACCAGAGGCCCCACCCAGGAACATCAGAGAGGTGCATGGAGTAGGAAAGGCAAGCGCAGAAAGCGTGCAGCTAGTAAACGGCCAAAAAGCGACAGATGCAGAACCCAGATTGTGGTCGTATAAAATGACGTAAGCCTATGACTATGCACGTATGAGAAGATATTTGTAAGTCAGTTCAATAGTGCCTCGTTTTGAGTCATGATCACCACATCTATAGCCTAGGGGGAGACTAATGGTGACAGTTAACGGACTGCTTGTAAGTAATCGACCTAGTGCGGTCATGTAAAGTATTATAAATAGGAGATATTTAATAGTTAGAGGGTTGATTTTTGTTAGCCATGATTACAGAATAGGTTGGAAGAGAGTTGTATAAAGTTGCAGAGAATAGACAGAAAAGGGGGTAATTAGGAAACCTACAGGAGGCAGTCAGAGTGGTACAATGGGAGAACTCTGCTAAGCGATGCAGAGGCTAAGAGAGTCGATCCAGGATGTGTGCAGATCTGTAGGTAGTAGGAGTATATTAGGAGAAATAAGACACAGAGCATGAGAACCATAAGTCTGAACTTAAAGACATATCTTAAAATTAGTCTACATCCCGTAGACTGCAAGGTGTTGTAACCTTTCTCATGCCAGATGAAGAGCACCTTGGTGGTTTTTCCTAGATGGGTTTCCACACTATTCCTTGTGTTCGAATGGATGGATAATGTGGTGAATGTTTATGTGATGGATTACTAGTTTTTGTTCATATAATGTTTGATGTATTCCAGTATCTAATACTTCTTGCAATCAGTAAATGAATGAACAGAATGTGTTGTAAGCTGAACATGTGTATATATATCTTTCTGTATGATTTTTGTTATGAATCGTGACTTAAGTCGTAGGGTCAATTAAGTGAAGCCATTTTTGCCACACGAGTTTCACTAGCTGCGCAATAAAAGGGAAGGCCAAGTCAGGCGTGATGACATACTATTGTGCTCAGTTGCGCATAACCGACTCCTCTGTCCGGTCACCTTGCTGCCTTCGTTGAGCTCCTTGGCTCACAGCCAAGGGACTAGACTTCCTCGACAATCGTGGAAACTTGGTTTCGGCGGTTACCCATCTATGATATATCCCAGGTGAGAATGCGCCTGCTTTGCAGGTGTTGCCGATGGGGATTGCTTTATCGAGCCGATATCTCGGGTATTTGTTGGATCGGAGGGCTGCACAAAACCTGGGCCACGCGAGATGGGAAAAGCGGCCAAAAAATGGTTCTGTTACTAGGACCCATATTTGGTTGAATCGGGGAGATGTTGTGGCACCCAATGAAGGAGGATCTAGAAGGTCGGTTGGACACTAGACCACTAATGTTCACGCAAGAAGAATCTACCTCAATACAGGCAAGCGCAAGGAAGTGGAAAAGGAAACTGTTGTATTGATTTATTTGTGTAGTTTGTGGAGCGAATATATTGTGTAGAAACTAGGAGTAATATGGAAGGTAGTCAGGAGAGATGTTCCCAAGAAGTTCTGAGGATGAGTTGGACACCAGATTTTTGAGAAGTGGAAGGAGGTTTCGGGAAGGAAAGAGGATAAAGGTAACCAGAGGTAGGAGGGCCTATATTTTTCCCAGGGAGGGTGCATATGGATGTGATTTATACCTAGATGAAGGATCCTGCGACGAAGAGGAGGAGTATAGCTCGGTTTCTGAGAGAGCAGAATCGAGAGGATCTGTAGAATCACCAAGAATAGGATGTGACTATGGTATTCCAGAAAGGTCCCCTAGAGCAAGATCTAGAAGTCCCTTGCCTAAACCCCCTGTAAACACTAGCAGTCCTAGTGTCAGAACTGGTGTGCAAGGAAGCCCATCTGAAATCCCTGTAAATCCTGTAAATTCAAGGAATCTAGTGAACAATCCCAGTGCCACCTTAATAAGGGGGATAGATGGTAGACTACCCACCTTTAATGGGAATGGAATAGAAGACCCAGAATAGCATTGGTTCCTATGTGAAGTTGTCTAGATGATACACTTAGTACATAATGCCGATATAAATAAGGCACAGATGATGATGACTTTAAGGGTTCGTTCCCTGGATTGGTTCATGAAATTTTTGCTGCGCTGACAGGAACCCCGTAGAATACTCTTGAGGAGATTCAGCGAGCAATGATCTCTGAGTTTCAAAAGCCTCAATCAGAGTCCCAATGTATTATTGAGTTCAAGGAAATTAAGCAAGCTCCAGCAGAAACGGTATGGGACTTCGACCAGCGGTTCAAAACACTGATGGAAAAAGTAAGCTTCCAAATGTCTGATGTGCAACATAAGGAGTGGTTTATTGCTGCTCTGTTACCACATATAAGAGGACCTATTATGCAACAAAATATCACAACACAGACATAAGCATTGGAGTTAGCAATGAAGTTAGAGGCTTTCTCCCATTGGGGACGATGCCCCTGGAATGATACAGATTTAGTCCCAATTTGCTAATTTGACTATGCAACTCTAGGATATGAAAAGGGGAAAAGAAGCCGATGAAGACCTCTGGTGTACGTGATGCTGGACCAACGGACATACCAAAGATGAATGCCCGGCATATATGAACTACGTCTCGTCCGATGGGCCAAACCCAATGAATAACCAAGGATTACCCTAGTGCAATATCTACCAAACAAGAGGTCACCGAGATGCAGACTGCCTATTCTTGCACAAAACGGTATGTACCGCAACCAATATTTTTTGTAAATTTTGTAAATCGATAGTCCTTGAGGAAAAGGATTGCAGGGCCTACCAACTCATGAGGGATAAAATTGTAGATTCATATTTGATGAAGACTGAGGAACAAGTAAAGATCGAACAGAACCCACCTTAGTTCCATACTGCTCACCAATTCTAGGCTGCACCTCAATTCCCATCTCCCCAGAAGTTTCAAATGGCACCATAATTTCAAAATACGGACCCATATAACTTATACCAAAAACACTACCAGCAACCACAATACCTATCACAACCACCTCAAAGGGGGGCTAGCAATTACAGGGGCCGAGGAGGAGGAGGATTTGGCCGAGGGAGACGGCCAGTTGTATGTTACAATTGTGGAGTATGGGGGATTATGCTAGGGACTTCCCAGAACCTGCGAGGACTTACTCGTATTGCAGGAAGGATCACAATGTGGATCAATGCCCATGGCTCATCACTCGATGGAAAGCTCAGACGCTTGGAGTAGCTAATACAGTACCTAACCCAGCACCAAATCCTGCACCAAATGCTCCCAATCCAAATGCCAATATAAATATACAGATGATAGTTTCCGAGCAACGAGAACCAAATGTGGTCATGGTAACAAGAGGAGGTGCTATGATAGGTGCAGACCAAGCCACACAGATAGACCCTACAACACATGCACAGCCCCAGGTGCAACCTGCTACAAAGAAGAAAGCACCAATTGACATTCAAGAAAAAAATCACATATTCATGGATGTGTGTCTGGAGTTCATTGGCAAAAAGAAGCCATCTACCTTAGGCCAAGTGAAAGATATGCCTGAGAGATTCCAGAATATATTTGAACAACAAAGTACGGACAATAATGTGGATCAGGTTAGTAAACTTAAACCTTTCTTGTCAAGTTGTTTAGTGCTAATCAAGGATAAGGAAGCGCTTGCATAACTGGAAGCACTCATTAAAACACTTCCGGAAGGAGACCCTCCAATGAAGAAGGTTAACAGTATTAAAACCAAACTTAAGATAGGACGCAAACTCAAGATGACCATGGAAATTAGTGATTATGATATGGAGTATATCATCCTCAACCTGGGATCTCATGTCAACATTTTAACACGCCAAACGTGGAAAATAATGGGCAAGCCACCCTTAGAATGGTCTCCAATCCAATTAAGACTTGCAAATCAAGCAAAGGTCCTCTTTGTTGGTAGACTGGGTCAGGTTCAAGTGGAAATCGAAGGGCTACACACTTTTGAGGACCTCGAAGCCATAGATATAGTAGACGACACCACCCCATACCCCGCATTGCTTGGGATTGATTGGGAAATAGAAAACCAAACAATCATAAACTTCAAAAGAAGGATCCTATCATTTGAAGATGAGTTGTGGGTCATTGCACCTCTTGACCCGCTGGAAGGACCAAGGTACATGGAACCAGTGTTCAACGAAGGGCATGGTGACCACCTGGACACCATCTATAATATAACCGCCTTTAGGGAAGACTATATTAATCCTACTGCATATGGTAAATTAAGTTGGAAATGTGAGAGTTCATGTACATCGGACTCAGGAGAGGCACTAGAGAAGTGGCAGAACCTATTGCATGAAGTTTCGTCGAGAAAATGTGCTAGGATAACTAAGTATGTCAGATGGGTAGGAACTCAATCGCGGTCGTTTCCTACATATGAAGGACTACCTAACTTGGCTGCATTCTTGACTAAATTTGAAGAACTGGTAACAGAGCCACAGCGGTTGTCTGCAGTAGACTTTGCATTGAAAGCTCTGCCTGCAAGATGGTGGGGTACGCACAAAGACACCATAACTGAATGGCCACAATGCAGAAGGCTGCTAGAAGTAAGGTTTGGAGAAGAAATCACAATGGTAACCCAAAGATATACGGGATTATCAAATCTTGGAAAACATTTAGAACAATGTTCCGCAGTATTCTTGAGATTCCCTCACCAAGAATGGGTACACCATTTCGTCCATACTCTTGAAACGACACCACGAGGCTAGTATGCATCTATGGAACTGCGCCAAGAAACAAGGGAATGGGAAGAGGTTGCGTAGAAATCCACATGCACCTTCTAGTTTGCAGATGACCAACCTACAATTGATATTGTGCTGAAAACTATTAAGGAGAAAATATTTGCTGATATCCTCTAAGCCTGCGAAGTGGCTGCGATAATAGATATGACAAATACTGGTGCTATAGAAGAACGGTTTTGCGCAGCTAGTTCAAATGGAGGAAGAACACTTTATTGCAGGTTTCCATCAAAATGTGGAAAAGCAGCAGCAGAAATCCTGGCATGACTGCCATATCACAGCAAAGCAATTCAAGATCGGTGGACTTGTTCTAATGTATGATAGTAATTTTTTGAAGCATTCAGGTAAGCTCAAAACACACTAGTTACTTCCATATGTAGTTATGCACATCACTGAGGCAGGTGCAGTAAACTACATAAGATGGATGGAACACTGGTCGTGGGCATGATTAATGGCAGTCGATTAAAACCTTATCATGATGATGGTGGCCCGGTACCATAAGGTAAAAAAAAAAATATCCTGACAGTGACAGCTGGGAGAAAGTGACAGAACTGAAAGACAGCTAGCAGGCGCTGACAGTCGATACGGACGTGGGAAATTCGAAAAAGATCCGGCCCTACTGAATGTTCAAGAAGCATTAAGGCGACAAGTCCGAGGAGAAGGGCGGTGATATTTTTTATCACATCGGGTAGAGTGCCCATAATTTCCCTGACAAATCCATAATGAAGTTTAAACGTGCAAAGGACAAACCCATGTGCTCTACTAGAAGGTCCCTCACACTCCATGGTCCACTTAAAGGATTATCACCTGTAAAAGGACATTGCCTCTACTGGGAAACCTTTGCATGACTTTGACGAATGGGTGAACCAAAGAGCCTAGCCCGCTACACAGACCAATCCATCCTTTTAGAGCCAAAGACCTTGCTTATTACAAATGTTACAGCAATTTTGAGCACTCCAGTAACAATAGCTTGAACCAGTTTTCCCGCTCTGCAAGATGAAGAAGATGTAGGTAAAGCCCAAAGCAGCACCAAGACAAAGGATTGTGAAAAACCCACTATAGAGTCTGCCACATCCATCCCCAGCAGGGAGCTAGATTACACAGCTAATTGCATCCTGACCACTAGTGCAACCAGCGGGAGCCAAAGCTTTTGTCGATGTGAAATCCTTGAATGTTGACCCCCTAAGTTCCTCTGGCCTTGTGGCAAAAGTACCCAAAGCTCGTAGAACCGACCCAATTCAAGTCACCAGAAGTAGATCTCACTGAAGAAGAGAAGAAATTGTTGTCGCCCTATGTATCACCTAGAAGGCCCGGTGCCGAACTAGTAACAATGAACATTCTAGAGCTATTGGAAGAACCCACCATTCCAGAGGGCGTCACAAAACCCCAGGACGGTGCAAAACCCCAGGATTCCATCATGGCCAAGCTGCACACATTAAACTTTGAATACTATGACACTCGGAAGCTAGACATCTCAAGAGATCAATTCATGGACATAAAATCCGGTCGACCACCGAATGCAGATGTTGTCTCTACAAAGGAATATGCACGAGGGTTAGAGCAGTCTGGTCTGTTAAATCTGCTCCTTATGCCCCATTTTGGCTACTCTAGGCCAGTCGAAATGTATGTCAAGAAACTACTCATGTGCTTCCATGGTGGCTACCTTTGGCTGGACAAGCCATATGAGGTCACGGTTGACCTGATTTCGGTTATTACAGGTCTATCGCAGAGTGGACTCGACCTGGCCCCATACTTACATAATGATGGGGAAAAGATAGAAAAAAATGATATGAAGACTAAATACCAGCTCCTCCGTGGTGGGAAGGATTTCCTCATCAACTCCATTGAAGATAATGCTGTGCACGCAGTGGCAAAGATATTGTGTACCAAGGTCCTGCGTAAGATGTGGTCGGCGGAGTGCATAGCCGCAGCAGTAGAACTGGCAGAAAAAAGTGCACAGGGTGTGCACATTAACTAGTCCCAATTCCTATTGAACGAACTACTGGATAATGCACGAGAAGCACAGGAACAACCCACAGCTAAGTTTCACTTCCCTTAGCTCTTAATTTTAATTTCTTTTGCAGTATGGGCTCCGCCACCGGACTATTAGCCTATGGAGATCCCTGTACAATTTCTTGGTAGGCCTTATCAAAACCTCTAGGCCCATAAGACAACAAGCACAAGACTAATGCCAGAATTACATTTTTTCTACAAAGAGAAAGGCTTCGACAAATTATGCACGCACAATATCGGTTGACTCTTGCAATGGTTGCAAAGTACCCGTTCATTCAATTCCATGCAGCGTCGCACAACATCATCTTGCAACCCCGTGGGGACCCCAAAAAGCAAGCATGACCAACATTCTTCATCCTTAGGGATGCGGATATTGAATGAGAAATCAAACATTGGCCTGTGGAATGGCTTACCCAGTATGAGAAGCTATAGTAGCGACAGCTACTTGGTGCCAATGTCAATATACAGCAACCCTAGGATTTCTCCCAAGAAGATGAAGTAGAAAATGAGCAAGATATGTCCATTGCCAACCTTAACAAACCAACTGTAAGTGAGGAATTGAGCACCGAACAAGCCAAGAAAAGGAGGGGCAAGCAGCCCATGCAAGAGGAGGAAGATGAAGACACATTAACCTTCCCAAATAGCAAGCGGAAGAAGGTTAACCGGCCCCCTCGTAGGGACATACCAGATAAAGACTTGAACCTTCTGCATGATGTCATTTCCGAGGTTACGGAGAAAATATTGGGAAAGCTCGTGGCTAGGAAATCCAATTGGACATCAGCCATCACCACAAAAGTTAACCAACTCGCACAGATTGTCACCGAAGTGCGAGACACCATGCAGGATGGAACCTATGGTGTCACCAAATCAGATATATTAGAGGCTCAAATAATGCTTCTGCCACTAAAAATAGAAATTCCTACAGAGGCATTTTCTAAGAAAGGTGAACAAAACGAGGCAAGTCTCCATAACTTGAACACTTTAATTTTAAATTTTTCAAAGTTAACTTTGCCAAAAATATACTCTATTCAATCGGCCACTGCTACAGAAATTAAAATCCAGGAACATACAGCTGCATCTAAAGCAGTTGTGGCAACTAGCAAAGAAAAAGAGCGAAATCAAGTTATCAACCACCAGTGGGCAGACATGGCAGCGCAGGCCCAGAGGCAGGCTTCACTAGAACAAGCCGCATTAAAGAGGTACCGACACAAATATTCGATGATGAAGTAGAGGCTAAGGTCGATCCCATGAATCAATTGAGACTTATGTCCAAGCTGACTGCAGACCTCCAGAAACAGATCCATTAGATCAAAACCAACCTGCGGCTAGGAACGCCCCTTGAAGTGATACAACAAAGGCAGCAATTGGCAACTCAATTTGTTTCCCGCCTGAGGGAAGCTGAGGGCATCTGTGCGGAAGCAGTGGAATCAATTACTGCAACATGGGAACAACTCATTGATGATGAGACTGCGGATCAACTTGCCGAGCACGCGTGGAAAGCAGACTTGCAAATCCTGGCACTAAAGGCTGAGATTAAGAAGCTCCCAATGAAGGAAAAAATCACCAAGGGAATTGACTTTAAGGAGCTCCTCGATAAGGCTAGAACCCTACGCGACCAGGAAAGCATGCGCAACAAGGAAATGGCTGAGCAACAAGTCGAAGATGAGCGGATAACAAAGTTAATTCAATCGGTTCAGCAGTGAATCCGTGAGTTTACTCATGCACTAGCTAGTACCTCATTAGAACACCCAAGCAGTGGAAAAGTGTAGGAGCTTGAGCAGCAGGTAGATGAAGCTTTCCAGGAAATAGAACGGCTTACACCTATTATGGCCCAGTTCCATAAAACCGTTGGTAATACATAGCAGCTTGTGGAGAAAGATATCACCGCAATAGAGACCACAAAAGAGCTAAGAGAAGCAAAAAAAGAGCATGACGCAAATAAAGGTATACAGGAACATGCAGTAGAGCATCATGAGCACCCTCAAGATGACCAGGACCAGACGCAGAGCAGACCAAGGGGCTTCGACTTATCAAAACAGCCTAAAGAGGAAGTCGTATAAGCCCAAGAAAAAAAAAACACAAGGAGAAAGATGCGCAACCTAGAAAGTAGAAGAAGTTGCGCACAAAAAAAAATTGAAGAAGGCGCACCGTGGGTGCCGACCGTTGCCTATCGATTGCTTAGTGTCTTGGGATGAGCCACAGGTGAGTGTTGGGGGCCTATTGGCCTGGGAAAGGGATATAGGAAAGAAACTTGCATGTGCAGCAGATGTAGATATGTCGTGCATGCGATAGATGAAAGAGAATATCGAAAAGGTACCAGAGGCCCCGCACAGGAAGATCAGAGAGGTGCGCAAAGTAGGAAAGGCAAGCGCAAAAAGCGTGCAGCTAGTAAATGGCCAGAAAGCGATAGATGTAGAACCCAAATTGTGGTCATATAAAACGGCGTAAGCCTACAGTTATGCATGTATGAGAAGATATTTCTAATTCAGGGCGATAGTGCCTCGTGTTGAGTCATGATCACCATAGTTGTAGCATAGCGGGTGGCTGATGGTAACAATTAACGGACTGCCTGTAAGAAGTTGACTTGGTGTGGTCATGCAAATTATTATAGATAGGAGAGATTTAATAGTTAGAGGGTTGCTTTTTGTTAGCCGTGATTATGGAATAGGTTGGAAGAGCGTTGTATAAAGTTGCAGAGAACGGATGAAAGAGGGGGTAATTAGGAAACCTATAGGAGGAAGTCAGAGTGGTACAATGGGAGAACTCTGCTAAGCGGTGCAGAGGCTAAGAGATTCGATTCAGGATGTGTGCGGATCTGTAGATAGTAGGAGTAGATTAGGAGAAATAAGCTAGAGAGCATGAGAACCATAAGTCTGAACTTAAAGACATATCTTAAAATCAGTCTACATCTCGTAGACTGCAAGGTGCTGTAACCTTTCTTATGCCAGATGAAGAGCACCTTGGTGGTTTTTCCCAGAAGGGTTTCATTAGAGGAAATTTCAACTCAAAATGGGCCTTTTAACTTTAACTCAAATTCCATGTCATCATGTGTTAGCCAATGAAATTGCTTTAAATTTGAAATACCGTATAGGTCTTAAACACTTTTTTAATATAAATTTGGGGATAGGTATCATAAAAAAAAACTACTTTTTTTGTTTGTAATTTCGACATATCTCCCCGTGTTTTTACTCAAATTTCGATCAGGAGAGATCATTGGATGTGGAATTAAATTCCGCATCCAATGAGTACCCACTTGGCATACTTTTGACGGACCCCGCCGCCCAAAAAAAAAGACATCATCATCACGTTTTTTCAGGTATTTCTTGTTTTTTGGGCAGCGGGGTCCGTCAAAAGTATGCCAAGTGGGTACTCGTTGGATGCGGAATTTAATTCCGCATCCAACGAGCTCTCTCGATCGAAATTTGAGTAAAAACATGGGGATATATGTCGAAAAATACAAACAAAAAAGTAGTTTTTTTATTTTCTTCCTCCAAGATTAATAAATATTATTTTATTATTTTAACTATTATTTTATTAATTCTTTTTAGGAGGCCCATTTTGAGTTGAAATTTCCTCTAATGCCACGTTATTCCTTGTGTTCGAATGGATGGATAATGTAGTGAATGTTTATGTGATGGATTACTAGTTGTTGTTCGTATAATGTTTGATGTATTCCAGTCTCTGATACTTCTTGCAATCGATAAATGAATGAACAAAATGTGTTGTAAGTTGAACATGTATATATATCTTTCTGTATGATTTCTTTTATGAATCCCGACTTAAGTCGTAGGGTCAATTAAGTGAAGCCAGCTGCACCACACGAGTTGTGCAAGCTACGTGGTAAAATGGAAGGCTAAGTCACATGCGATGACATACTATTGTGCTCAATCACGCATAACCGACTCCTTTGTTCGGTCACCTTGTTTCCTTTGTTGAGCTCCTTGGTTGCGAGCCAAGGGACTAGACTTCCTCGATAATTGCAAAAAATTGGTTTCGACGGTTACCCATATATGAGATATCTCGGGTGAAACTGTGCCTGCTTTGCAGGTGTTGTCGATGGGGCTTGCTCTATCGGGCCAGTATCTGGGGTAGTTGTTGGATCGACGAGCTGCACAGGACATGGGTCACGCGAGAGGGGAAAAGCAGACAACAACCCATAAGGACTGAGATATCTCAAGTGATACGAAATTTGTGTCACAGGTGTTTCCAGCTGAGCTCCGCTCTGTCGGTCTATATCTTGGACTTTGTTGCGCTGACCAAGAAGGGGATTAACCTGGGTCCAGCGTGGGAGAGGGATAGAAAATCCAAAACTTGGGTATGGGATTAGCTGTTGAGGTAGGATGCTCTATAGGAATAGGCTACTCTGTAGAAATAGGCTGCTATGTTGCAAGGGGATGCAACAAAGCATTATGTGTAGTGATATTTGCCACCTCAACCTGTAGGAGTTTTGCCTTCGGATTCCAAGCCTTATTTGTTTCCTTCTCTTGCTTCAGTTTGGTTTCCAATTTTTCCACCCTCTGTTGGGAGTTGAGGTGGGACATTTCCTCCTTGTTTAGGTCAACATAAATGATATTGCTAATTCTCTTATGCAAAACAATCTTGTCTAGGATTGAGAACTGTTCCATCTTGAACTCGGCCTCTGACACCCCTTCCTCATTAGCTATGGCCATATTTAGAGAGATAGTTGTAAGATTCCTTACAGTAGTGAAGGAGACCTTGCTACCTTCCAACTTCCTTAGCTCTTTATATTTCCTTTGAGTCTCAATTTTGGACTCCTCTTTGAGTTTCTCATAGATAGCCAACATATGCTTCTCAGTCTTGAATTGTCCTTCAGCAACAAAGGTGAAGGAGTATGTCTGATATTTGAGGAAAGGATCCTCATCACCCTTTTTCTTTGATTGTGGAGCCTCTGAGGGATTTCTCTATGCTCGTTTAGTGACTGGATTTCTAGCCACTAGTGTGTTAATGTATTTGTAACTTCAGAATGTATTCACTTGTATATCCTATGTATTGTACCCCGATGTTTATTCCGGGAAGTGTCTGTAATGTATTGGAGTCATGTCATGCCTCGATGTGCCTATCGGGAGATTCAATAATGTAAACAAGTCATGTCAAGTCATTGTGGGTAACCCTCCTATTGATCAAGGGTTAAAGTCCCTGCAATTGTGTGGCCCTAGGGTTATAAGACTATCCTAGAGAAGTCTACCAGACTATCCTAGAGAAGTCTACCCTATGTGAGTTATTGTAAGTCGGGGAAATAGTCCCCATCGTTGTGTTAAGGATAAACCTCCTTGTTGGTCGGAGGGGCAAAGTCCCCACAAGTTGTGGGGCACTAGGGTTATTAGACTCCCCTAGAGATGTCGGCTCTAGTAATTAATTGTTAAGTGGGGCTGACATGTTGGAGTGGAAATTAAGTGAACGAAAGAATATAAATAGAGAGTGAGACTCTCTATTTATCACACACACACTCACTTATTGAGGCACATGAGTGAGAGAGAAGAAGCTAGGATCAGAGAGAGAGACTACTGCTGTATCTGGAAAGATCGAGGTACGTGGAACCAGTGTTCAACGAAAGGCATGGTGACCACCTGGAAACCATCTATAATATAACTACCTTTAGGGAAGACTATATTAATCCTACTGCAGATGGTATATTAAGTTGGAAATGTGAGAGTTCATGTACATCGGACTCAGGAGAGGCACTAGAGAAGTGGAAAACCGATTGCATGAAGTTTCATCAATAAAATGTGCTAGGATAACTAAGTCTGTCAGATGGGTAGGAAATCAATAGAGGTCCTTGCCTACATATGAAGGACTACCTAACTTGGCTGCATTCTTCACTAAACTTGAAGAGCTAGTAACAGAGCCAAAGTGGTTGTCTGCAGTCGACTTTGCATTGAAAGCTACACCCGCAAGATGGTGGGGTACGCATAAAGACACCATAACTGAATGGCCACAATGCAGAAGGCTTCTAGAAGTAAGGTTTGGAGAAGAAATCGCAATGGTAACCCAAAGATATACAGGATTATCAGATCCTGGCAAACATTTAGAACAATGTTCCGAAGCATTCTCGAGATTCCCTCGCCAAAAATGGGTACACCATTTCCTCCATACTCTTGAAACGGCACCACGAGGCTGGTATGCATCTATGGAACTGTGCCAGGAAACAAGGGAATGGGAAGAGGTTGCGCAAAAATTCACATGCACCTTCCAGTTTGTAGATGACCAACCTACAGTTGATATTGTGCTGAAAACTATTAAGGAGAAAATATTTGCTGAGATCCTCTGAGCCTGCGAAGTGGCTGCGATAACAGATATGACAAATACTGGTGCTATAGAAGAACGGTTTTGCGCAGCTAGTTCAAATGGAGGAAGAACGCTTTATTGCAGGTTTCCATCAAAATGTGGAAAAGCAGCGACAGAAATCCTGGCATGACCTCCATATCACAGCAAAGTAATTCAAGATCGGTGGACTTGTTCTAATGTATTATAGTAAGTTTTTGAAGCATCTGGGTAAGCTCAAAACACACTTGTTACATCCATATGTAGGTATGCACATCATTGAGGTAGGTGCAGTAAAATACATAAGATGGATGGAACACCAGTCGTGGGCATGATTGATGGCAGTCGATTAAAACCTTATCAGGATGATGGTGGCCCGGTACCATAAGGTAAAAAAAAAAGATCCTGACAGTGACAGTTGGGAGAAAGTGACAGAACTAAAAGATATCTAGCAGGCACTGACAGCCGATATGGGCGTGGGAAATTCGAAAAGATCTGGCCCTACTGAATGTTCAAGCAACATTAAGGCAATAAGTCCGAGGAGAAGGGCAGCGAGCTTTTTTATCACATCGGGTAGAGTGCCCATAAATTCCCTGAAAAATCCATAATGAAGTTTAAACGTGCAAAGGACAAACCCATGTGCTCTACTAGAAGGTCCCTCACACTCCATGGTCCACTTAAAGGCTAATCACCTGTAAAAAGGACATTACCTCTAATGGGAAACCTTTGCATGACTTTGATGAATGGGTGAACCAAAGAGCCGAGCCCGCTGCACAGACCAATCCATCCCTTTAGAGCCGAAGACCTTGCTTATTACAAACGTTACAACAATTTTGAGCACTCCAATAACAATATCTTGAACCAGTTTTCTTGCTCTGCAAGATGAAGAAGATGCAGGCAAAGCCCAAAGCAGCACCAAGACAAAGAATTGTGAAAAAACCACTGTAGAGTTTGCTGCATCCATCCCCAGTAGGGAGCCAACTTACACATCTAATTGCATCCCAACCACTAGTGCAACCAGCGGGAGCCAAAGCTTTTGTCGATGTGCAATCCTTGACTGCTGACCCCCTAAGTTCCTCTGGCCCTGTGGCAAAAGTACCCAAAGCTCGTAGAACCGACCCGATTTGGGTCACCAGAAGCAGAGCTCACTGAAGAAGAGAAGAAATCGTTGTCACTCTATGTATCACCCAGAAGGCCCGGTGCCAAACCAGTAGCGGTGAACATTCCAGAGCTATTGAAAGAACCCGCCATTCCAGAGGGCATCACAAAACCCCAGGATTCCATCATGGCCAAGCTGCACACATTAAACTTTGAAGACTATGACACTCAGAAGCTAGACATCTCAAGAGATCAATTCATGGACATAAAATCCGATCAACCATCGAATGCAGATGTTGTCTCTACAAAGGAATATGCATGAGGGTTAGAGCAGTCTGGTCTGTTAAATTTGCTCCGTATGCCCCATTTTGGCTGCTCTAGGCCATTCGAAATGTATGTCAAGCAACTACTCATGTGCTTCCATGGTGGCTACCTTTGGATGGACAAGCCATATGAGGTCATGGTTGACCTTATTTCGGTTATTACAAGTCTATCACAGAGTGGACTCAACCCAGCCCCATACTTACATAATGATGGTGAAAAGATAGACAAAAATGATATGAAGAATAAATACCAGCTCCTCCGTGGTGGGAAGTGTTTCCTCATCAAATCCATTGAAGATAATGTTGTGCATGCAGTGCCAAATATCTTGTGTAGAAAGGTCCTGCGTAAGATCTGGTCGGCAGAGTGCACAGCCGCAGCAGTAGAACTGGCAGAAAAATGTGCACAGGGTGTGCACATTAACTAGTCCCAATTCCTATTTAACGAACTACTGGATAATGCAGGAGAAGCACAGGAACAAACCACAGCTAAGTTTCACTTCCCCCAGCTCTTAATTTTAATTTCTTTTGCAGTATGGGCTCCGCCACCGGACTATTAGCCTATGGAGATCCCTGTACAATTTCTTGGTAGGCCTTATCAAAACCTCTGGGACCATAAGACAACAAGCACAAGACTAATGCAAGAATTACATTTTTTCTACAAAGAGAAAGGCTCCGGCAAATTGTGCGCACACAATATCGGTTGACTCCTGCAACGGTTGCAAAGTACCCGTTCATTCAATTCCATGCAGTGTCGCACAACTTCATCTTTGTCTCTTGTCTCTTGTGTTTTATTGTTGTGCATGTTATTCTCTCAGTTAAATATCCTAAGATCATAATGCTAGCTTGAATGATAAAAATCTAACATCGTATCAGAGCTAACCTCAGAAGAAGACATTATGTAGCTGCATAAGCTAGGGCTTCTTACTTTTTGGGTCTCTCTCCAAAATCCATCATCAAAAGTATGCTAGGCTGACTCTCCATTGAAGGGCGCATCTTTCTATCGAAGCGGAATTTGATTCCAGACATTTTCATTTTTTGGTGCGGGAAATTAGGGATTCTTAAAGAAGAGGATTTTTTGAGTGAGCTTGGCATAGGATTCCTCTCCTCATCAAAATCAAAGTTTAGAGACATGGGTCGATATTTTTGGTTGGGTGTAACTTCGGGAAAGTCAAACCCTAGTTTGACCCTGGGCCGAAAAAACCCTAAAATACTAAAAATGATAAGTTTTGGTAAATTCACTATATCTCGGGATTGGAGAACACTCAGGAGCAAAAAATTTCACAGGCCAAAGATAAACTCCTGATTTACACTGTCTCAAAAATTCAGCCTCATATTCACTATATTCTAGGAGATATGATCCCTCCTAGTTAGGGTTCCAGCCTCTTCCAGGATTCATCCCTAAACATGACACCTGGGGAGAATTGTTATATCTTGGGCTACAAAGGTCCAAATTAAATTTATAAATATGTTCCATAAATTGCACAAACTTTAACTTCTGTGGTAGAAGTTTCAGAGCCCGAAGATGAAACAGTGACATGTGTCAGTCTGTACAACTTCGCTATGCTGAACAATCCTGAAACAGGTCACCTTGGAAAAATGATCATAAGTCCCAATTGGTGAAACAAATTCTGATTAAACCTATGGTGTTGGAATAGGGACAAGTGAGGCTACCTCAATGCAAATTTACAGACACAGAGGAGCATCAATTTCAGAGATACCATAGAAACAGTATTAGGAATTTATGCATAAGAAATTGGTAAACTAGGGCTTCCTATTCTAGGAGCTTCCCTCCACTGTTTTTAGAAAATGAGTACATTGGATAGCTCACCTTGAAGAGGTCTATCTTTCTATCCAATCAGATTTGAAAGATTCCAAGTTTTCAAAATTAGGGTTTCTTTGACAAACCCTAAATCAACCAACTCCGGAATCAGGATAGACACCTCAAATCAGTAAGATCTAATCTTTTGCTATTTTCATTTGAGGTTCTCATTTCAATGTGATCTATCACATCAGCTTAATGATAAGCTTGGTGAAGTTGACAAATTCCAAGCATGGAAGTATATGATATATCTGAAGAAAATGAATTGGACACCTGCATAAGTAGAGAGGTTCCAGTGTAGAGGGAGATGAGGCTAAAAGCCTTACACCCAAAGAACTTGGTCAAGGCCAAGAATATCATTGTTGATTCAATCACGGATCACCTTATACCACAAGTCTCTTCCATAAAGACACTTAAAGAGATGTTTGATTCCTTGACCAAGCTATTTAAAGGGTATATCAAATCAAAGAACAACCTAAAGCAATAGAAGAAGAAGTGGAGAAAGCAGAAGCTGTGATAACTACCTTGAATGGCCTCCTAGGATCATGGGATTCATTCATTCAAGGAATGTGTGCCAGAAGGAAGTGATTACTTTCAGAAATACTCCAGGAAGAGCACACATAAGAAGAAGCTTGACTCATAATAAGAGAAGAGAAGATGGGAGCAACTGAAGATCAATCTCTCCCCATCCAAAGAAGATCCCTCAAGCGATGAGGAATACAAAGGACTCAAATCTTGAAGAACCTCTTATCCATCTTAGCATTTGGTTAAGAAACTATGCTATTATGAATGAAGAATATGATAAAGCTAAAGGCTCAAGAAGGAGTCTAACCATGAAGCAAACAAAGATAAGTATCCAATTGTCATTTCATGATATTGTTTTGTTATGCATTTGTTTATATTCAGTTGATGTATTATGCATGATAGAATGTTTTCATTAATGACAGTATACTACTAATATGCATGTGATGGGTAAGTAGCTCATGGTGCTATACAACTCTCCATTGCTACTTATCTAGAATGAAACCTCTTTGCTAACATATTGGACTAGTGCGCAATCTCAATGTTGTCTTGGTGGAGATGGAAGGAATCTAGAAAAGTTTCCGTGAGATATGGATGAATGTGTATTGGCTAAAATAGTTACATGATCATATATTTATGCATAAGAATTTTCCATTATGAATATGCCTTATGAAATGTTTCTAACCATACAACTAATGCATTTGACTTGTAGGAAAGATCACATACACAATCACCTACAAGGAAAGAAGGATGAGACTTATTCCGAAGAACAAGTGATGACAGATAAAGAATAATATGACGAATGCAGTGACATCATTGATGCAGAACCTTCCAACTATGAAGAAGTAACCAAGAATAAAGGTAAGACTGATTCAAGAAGAATGATGTCTAGGATGCAGTACCGATACACGAAGGTAAGTTCGTAGTTCCATCGTGCACTAGATGGAAACATCGTGGGATACAAGGCAAGATTCGTAGCATGAGGTTTCTCACAAAAAGAGTGGATAGAGTATGAAAGACAGAGGGAGTATGATGCTTCACTTCATAGGGAGTGACTACAGAAGATCCCAAGGTTCAACATAGTACGACAGGATGGATAGCTTACTAGTGACTCTAGGCTTTACTGAGAGTAAAGAGGACTCCAACCTTTTCCTCAAGGTTGAAGGTGGAAGACCAGTGATGCTCCTGTTATATGTCAATGACTTGTTCTTGATAGAAGATGCAAGAAGGAGACTTGTTGCTGAGTTTGAGATGAAGGACTTGGATATGATGCACTACTTTCTAGGCATGGAGGTGTGGTAGAATCTCCCTGGGACAAGGGAAGTATGCAGTAGAGATCCTGAAGAGGTTCGGGATGATGGACTGCAAGTCCTTGACCACACGTATGGCATCAAACCTAAAGCTATTGAGTGTTTCTTCATCAGATTCAGTTGATGCCATGATGTATTGTCAGATGATTGGGTCCCTAATGCACCTGATGAATATGAGACCAGATATTTGCTTTGTTGTGAACACCTTGAGCCAATTCCCAACAGATTCGAGACATGTTCACTTGATTGCTGTAAAGCATATTCTGAGGTACCTGAAGGGTACAGTTGATTGTGGGCTCAAGTATGAGGCGAATCAAAATATTAACCTGGAAGGTTATGTTGATTCATATTGGGCAGGCAGTGCCATCGATAGGAAGAGCACTTCAGGGTGTTGCTTCAGTATGGGATCAGGTGTGATCTCTTAGTTTAGCAGTAAACAGTCTTGCGTGGCACTAAGTACAGCTGAAGCAGAGTATGTCATAGCTTGTTCACCTAGTTGTGAGGTAGCATGGCTAAGGAAGCTACTATTTGATTTATTTGATCTCCAGTTAGATGCCACTTGTATATATTGCGACAACCAGAGTTGTGTGAAGTTGTCAAAGAACCCGGTGTTCCATGACAAGTAGAAGCATATCGAGATCAAATATCACTAAATCAGGGATATGGTGTAGAGAGGAGTAGTGGCGCTTCAGTATGTTGTGATGAACGAACACATAGCTGATGTGTTGACTAAGCCATTGGCCAAAGTGAAGTTTGAGTACTTCAGGGAGAAGCTTGGTGTTCTCCATATAGAGGTTCCCTCCAAGGGGAAGTGATGAGTTCGTGATCCATTCTGACATGGTGAGAGGATTGGTTCCTTCCATGGTCAGATGTAAGGGCTAATCCATTCTATCATGATGAGAGGATTGGTTCCTCGCATGTCAAATATAAGTGCTGATCCATTCTGAGGTGACTATAGGATTGGTTCCTACATGATCAGATATAAGTGTTGAATGCCATTCTCTAAATGGAGGCACCTGGTCAATTACTAGGAATACTCAGCCTAGAGCTGAGAGCCATTCTCACATGATGAGAGGATTGGTTCCTTCCATGGTCAGATGTAAGGGCTGAGCCATTCTTTCATGGTGAGAGGATCGGTTCCTTCCATGTTAGATATGAGTGTTGAGCCATTCTGATGTGACTGTAGGATTGGTTCCTACATGATCATATATAAGTGTTGATTTCCATTCTCTGAATGGAGGTACCTGGTCAGTTACTAGGAATACTCAGTTTGGGACTGAGGGCCATTCTGATATGACTGTGGGATGTAGTCTCACATGATCAGATATAAGTGCAGGGCCATTCTGATTGTGATTGAGGGATGTGTTCCCACTTGATCAAATGTAAGGGTTGATGCCATTCTATGGGAGAGTGGAGGCACCTGGTTAGTTACCAGGAACCCTCAGTCAGGGACTGAGAGCCATTTTGACATGGGGGCAGGCTAGGCCCCCTCCCTTGGTCAGATGTAAGGGTTGGGCCATTCTAACATGGGGATAGGCTAGGCCCTCCCATGGTCAGATGTAAGGGCTGATGGCATTCTCTGGGAGAATGGAGTCACCTGGTCAGTTACCAGAAACTCTCAGTCCAGGACTGAGATCCATTCTGACATGGGGGAGGGATGGGCCCTCCCATGGTCAAATGCAAGGTCTGGGCCATTCTGACATGGGGGCAGGCTGGGCCATTCTGACATGATGGTGGATGTGTTCCTCTTATGGTCAGATGTGAGTGCTAGGAATGCCATTCTAACATGGGGGCAAGTCGGGCCCTCCCATGGTCAGATATAAGTGATGGACGAGCCTTTCTGACTGGGTCAGATATAAGTGTTGAAGAAGATGAAGACCTACTTGGAGGCTAGGCCTACAACCAGCATGAGAAAGGGCTAGCTCTATAGAACTTCCTATGACAAGAAGAATTAAGAGATAGCACCAATGGTGATAACCCATTGATGATCCAGATCGAGTGATGATCCAGATCCAGTGATGATGATCCATCAGTGAAGATCCAGATCGAGTGATGATCCAGATCCAATGATGTTGATCCAGCAGAGATGATCTAGATCGAGTTATGATGATCCAGATCGAGTGATGATCCAAATCTAGTGATGATGATCCACATCGAGTGATGATCCAGATCAAGATGAAGATGACTTGAAGATGAAGATGACAAGGAATTTATGATGATCCAGAAGATACAAAGAAGATGACTTGTGCTGATAAATTGTGTCAAGAGAATACCTTCCTAGTTAAGAGGGAGTGTTAATGTATTTGTAACTTCGAAATGTATTCACTTGTATATATTATGTATTGTACCCCGATGTTTATTCCGGGAAGTGTCTATAATGTATTGGAGTCATGTCATGCCTCAATGTGCCTATCGAGAGATTCAATAATGTAAAAAATTCATGTCAAGTCATTGTGGGTAACCCTCCTATTGATCAAGGGTTAAAGTCCCCACAATTGTGGGGCCCTAGAGTTATTAGACTATCCTAGAGAAGTTGAGCGTAGGTGAGTTATTGTAATTCGGGGAAATAGTCCCCACCGTTGTGTTAAGGATAACCCTCCTTGTTGGTCGGAGGGGAAAATTCCCCACAAGTTGTGGGACACTAGGGTTATTAGACTCTCCTAGAGATGTCGGCTCTAGTAAGTAATTGTTAAGTGGGGCCGAAATGTTGGAGTGGACATTAAGTGAACGAAAGAATATAAATATAGAGTGAGACTCTCTATTTATCACACACACACACTCACTCACTAGGGTGCATGAGTGAGAGAGAAGAAGGTGGGATCAGAGAGAGAGACTACTACTGCCGAGAGATCATCTTTATGTTTTTGGGTTTTACTTTTGGTGCTAATTCTATCTCTGAGGAAGTTGTGGGGTTTTCTCCTTTTTTGTTTCCCCAAGGAAAATTATTTGTGTCTCTTGTCTCTTGTGTTTTATTGCTGTGCATGTTATTCTCTCAATTAAAGATCCTAAGATCATACTGCTAGCTTGAATGATAAAAATCTAACATAGTGGTCATGCAACCACCATCTGATTTGCAACCTCCCCTCTAGCAGGTTTTTCTGTAGCAGGCTCATCTTCTATCATTATCTTGAGAGAATCAGAATCAAAATTAAATTCCTGCTCGAGGTTGATTATGTCCTTCTCTATGTCTATCCTTGGCTTTTTTCTAGGAGTTTGTTCATCACATTCCATATCCACCACCTCTGACTGAGACCTCGTGTTTCTACTATCACCATTGAGGAGAAAGGGAGTAGTTGGGACTATAACTTGCACTTCTTGAGGTTCTTGAATATTCTCTGCAGGAGTCCAATCAAAATAATAGGCAAGAGAATTTTCCTCCCGGGACAAATTAGGGATCATGGAGTAAATGAAAACCAACCTCTACACCTAGACCCTCCTCTGGGAAATGATCCCCTTAGGATCGTAATTTTGTGCATGAGTCACTTGAAATTTCATGGCCTTCAAAACTTGTTCCACCATTGGTAATGCTAATGGCTTATTCACAAGAAAGGGCCCAAATTTGATATTGTATTTGATCCAGGAATCCTTCCCGTGAGCAGTAAAATGCTCCTCATCAGCAGTAATCCTTTGCCTGATCAATTCCTGTGTGAAAAATGAGGGAGTCAAGAAAACTGGCAGCATGAAAGGAGAAGATGAAAAACCATATACCCTAATCATTGAATAATGAATACTTCTCCACCAGGAACCAATCTCCTATACTCTCCTATTGCAAGGAAGAATTCATGCTTTCTAATATCCTCTTCTCTTTAGGGTTGAACAATCTAGAGATGTTGAGGACTATCCTATCAATGAAAAGGGTGTAAGACCAGTCCTTGATTCTATGAAGGGACCGAGGCCAGCCTTTTAACACATCGGATCCATGTCCTCAAGGTTCTTCCTGTTAAAACTAACTATGACTGCAAATAGGTACACCTGATATCTAAAGTGTTTATCCAATGAAACTTCTCGAGCTAGGAATTGATTTCCCTGGCCAAGAACTCATCGAACTAAATTCATGGTTCAGATTGACTTAGGTAAAGGAAAATTCCTAACATGACTTTAGAGACCATGATATCACTATCGAGACCTAGGATTTGACTCAAGAGGGAGATGGCTGATCTGACAGGTTTTACGAACAATTCGGAAGAAAGTGGGGTGATAAGGGTCTCTGAGGGAACTGGGGTTTTCAAAATGGCATGGAACAGTTTATTTTTAGATTCTAGGTTGTCCTTCCTGAACACCTAGAGAACTTCTAATTCAGTTAAGGGTATCAGGGCTTGAATTTGAGCTTCAAAGAGTCCCAAAGCAGCCCTAATAGCTTCTGGGTGTGATTTTGCAGATGACATGGGAGTGGGTATCATCTAAGATGGCCTTCCCAGTGGTGAGTAGTTAGAGGCTGCCCTCTGGAAAATATCTAGGAAATAGAGCAATTGTTCTAATGTAAACCCTATTAGGGATGACTTTAAATTTCCCAACAGTTATGACTGATCCTCAGAAGGTGACAAAAAGGAATTCTGGGTATCACTAGCACTGGAAAATTGTAGAAGAGGATCATGAGCATCTTAAATTCTATTGCAGATGATTTCCTCGGGTAGTTCAAGGGAGAAAATTGTCAATTGGGTGAATTACAGAGTACAAAGGGTTGATAAGTGATGAATGAGCACCTGGTAGCGATGGTCGACACTTTTGGAAGTTGCAGTCATATTCAGCTCGCTCATGTTTAGGTAGACGTCGAAGTTGCAGGGTGGTGGGAGTAGCAACATACCATTTGATTTCAAATCCTAGGTTATACTGTTAATGTCAAATTGATTCTCCCTTTAAACCATCGTGCCCCATAAATGTTACTTTTGTACCTCCAATATTCAAGCGGGATATCCAATGGGAAGGGGAAATATTATTTATGCATGTTCCACATTGCGCAGACCCTCTTTGACTTTGCATGTGCAGGTTTCCACTGTGATTCGCATGTGCACCGTTGAATGTCATCGGATATGTGTGGATGGGTGAAGGCCATTGATCCTCCCAATTTATTTATCGTGGTAGCTCTTTAGGCCCACCATATTTCATTGATTCCAAAGTCAAATAGTGTGTGTAAGTTCACATAGTGGGATTTTCCTCCACCGTAGATCTATATCGGGCTTTGATCTTGGTCATTGAAACCTGCAGGAACTACTTAATTCTACATATTTTCATATTTATCTCATCCATAGGACCAGACCTTAGGATTTTTCAATGTTTTCTTCATTTTTGAAAAGGAATAGATCCCTCAGAACCTTCCTAGAACTCACTCAGGTCATATGCCATAGAAAATTTTAAACTTTACCCATCATTTTCATTGGCTTGTCCTTCTGCAAGGGAATTGTGTAGATGCATGTGTGGAAATACCCAAAATTTATCATAGGTGCTAAAAGCGGCTCCAATTGGGGATGTTATCCTTCCTGTGAGGTAGCAAAGAACCCTACACACCAAGTGCCTGATCCATTGGGCCCTACTGTGCTTGAAAAAGCATAGCTATCGTACATTGTTTCTTTATCCCAAAGGCCCATTCCCTCTAAATGTACTCCAGTTCCTTTAACTCCAAATTCAAAAACAAAATCAAATCATAATTCTTCTTAGAGACCTTACTACCTTCACCTCAAGCTTTAAATATACCAGAGAGTTATCCACACATGTACTGTTAAAATAAAATGGTATATTTAATGACAATGAAGGATGAACTTACTTTAAAGAAAGTAGTGCTTGAGGAGCCTCCCATTTACAAGAGCTCCTAACACCAGACCACCCTACATTTCCTCCAGTATATAGGCATTCTTCCCTATGAAAGCTGCAATTTTGTAGGGGCCCTTCCACAGGTGATCAATTTTTCCATGATTTCCCTTCTCTTCATGGGGTGCATCCTATTGCAAAACTACATCCCCCATATGGAAAATCATTAGGATTTGTCCTCTTGTCAAAGATCTCTTTCATTTTATCCTAAAATTTCTGAGTTTGTCAAAAATATGTTCTCTTTTTTGTTGCAGTTCAACCAACTAATACATCCTTCTCTGAGTCGGGTGGGTTTCAGCATCTTCTTCCTGTAACAACCTCATCACTGGAAAACTTAGGGAACTAGGAAATATTATCTCATAACCATAGACCAGTTGAAATGGAAAGGTGCCAATGGATTTCTTCACACTGATTTTGTCAACCCACAAAGCATGGGTTAGCTTTGTGTGCCAAGACTTCTTGTTGTCTTGCAATAGCTTCTTGATGATCCTCATCAGACTCTTATTTGAAGATTCTTCCAACCCATTTACCTATGGGTAATAGGTTGTGTAAAGCCCCAACTATATGTGATATTTGAAACAAAAATCGACCATCTTCTTTGACTTGAATGAAGCAGAATTGTCAGTGATAATCTTCCTAGGAACCCCAAACCTCGACAATATGTGTTACTCCAAAAGCTGCATAATTACTGTCTCAGTGGCTGTCTAGTTGGGATGGATTCAATCCATTTAGTGAAATAATCAGTGGAAGTGAGAATCCACTTTTTTTTCCCTGGGGAATATGGGTTTATTTCTCCAATGAAATTCAATCCCCATTGCTGGAAAGGGGCTTCAACGTGTATTGGATTCAGAGGAAATGGAAACAGCTTCCTCCTCCCTTTAAATATCTAGCACCTATGACAGGTAGCAATATCCTTATGGGTATTAGAAAAGATGGTAGGCCAATAAAATCCTTCCCTCATGATCTTATTCACATTGGTATTCCAATAATGATGACCTCCACATTCCCCTACATGAAATTATTCAATGAGCTTCTTTTCCTCCTGTTCATTTACACAGCTCAGTAGAACCCCTCCTGGCTCTTTCTAGTACAATTTCCTATTTAAGATGAAAAACTTTGACGCTTTCTCCTTGAGGAATCTGACCCTTGTTATTTCCATATTCCATGGAGATTACAGATGCTACAATAGGAAGATGATGTCAGTATACTATGGGGATGACAGGAAATGTTCAGTCACTTGTAGCTCTGGTCGTTCCTCTTGGTTTTCCTCTTCTGCTGATAATTCAATGATCATATGCAGGCTGAGTACATCACAGTTAGACAGCGCCATGAGTTTGGATAGTCCCTGGCCTTTAATCATCTTTGTGGATTTAATATCCAAGTCATATTCAAGTAATATTGTTATCCATTTCCCCCTTCTACCCTCAGGATTTGGTTAGGTTAGAATCTCCATAACTGCACTAGTGGGGACATGAGAAATAATGTGAGAATGTAGGATGTAAACCAAGAATTCCATCAAATCCTGCACCAGAGCATAAGCCTGTTTATCGAGGATGTTGTATTTTAGTGGGGCATATCTCAATGTTTTGTTGTAGAAAGCAAGGGTTGCTCATTTCCCTCATGATTCTTTTGTAACAATACCCCTGCCACTGTGTGCTCTGAAGCAAATGAGAATATGAGGAAATATTTGGAGAAATCAGGGCTTGTCAGTATAGGTGCTTACGAAATAGCATTCCTCATGTATTCAAAGGATTGCTTTGCTTCACGTGTCCACTTGATCTCCTTTTCTTTTCCCATCATGTTAGTTATACACCTTATGATCTCATCAAAATCAGCAACAAACCTTCTCAGAAAATTCACCTTTCCCAAAAAAGATTAAACCTCAACCTTGTTCCAAGGGAGTTCAATTTTATATATTGCTTCAACTCTCTTTGGGTCTATTTTGATGTCTTCCTTAGAAATTATGTGCCCAATAAGCTTCCCTTCTTTCATAGAAAAGTGTGACTTCTTCAGATTCAAAGAGATGCCTAACTTTCTTCACTTTCTGAACACTCTCAGCAGGTGTACAACCTATTACTCATTGGACTTTGAAAAGACAGTGATTTCATCTAAATAGATGACCAAAATATTTTCCTTCTCATCAGCAAATTCTATGTCCATGGCCCGGTAGAAAGTTTCCCCTACATTCATGAGTCCGAATGGCATTTTTTCATACATAAAAGTTCCCCAGGGTGTGGTGAAATCTGTCTTTTCTTGGTCTTATGGATGCACCATGATCTGATTGTAGCCTGAGAAGTCATCCAAGGTGGAAATCCTTTGAGAGCCCAGTACCCTCTACAGAATGTGGTCCATATTAGGAAGAGGATAATGATCTTTTAAAGAAACTCTGTTCATATTATTGAAGTCAATGCATATCCTTATCTCTCCATTATTCTTCCTCACTAGGACCAAGTTGGCCACCCATCTTGAGAATCTAAGGAACACAATGTTTTTTCCTCAAATAGTTTCTTTATTTATTTTTCCACCAGGGGTAGCAACTTGGGGTTCATTCTCCTTAGATTTTTCTTGAAATACATCTCATCCTTTTCTATTGGTATAGTGTGTTGGATTACACTGGTATCATAAGCCTTGATATCACTATAGCTCCAAGAAAAAACATCTGAGTATTCCTTCATTAGTGAAATGTATTTATGTGTGGCCTCAGGTGAGAGTGTTATTGAGATCTTGATGATTTTTGGATGAGATTTTGTCCCAATATTCACATCTTCCACATCCTCACAACTTGGGAAAATTTGAGGTTCCTTAGGAACATCATTTGGGTCAAAGATATTTTCTAAAGGAACTAAGCCCTTGGGGATAGAGTTACCTTTGAGCTACAGGATTTATTTTATACAAATATTGTTTAGATATTTTTTCTTCCCATCAGCACACTCAGCAGGGACAACAATATCATCTCATTGAATTTCTTTGGGAATAACATTCTGAATTTGCATAGATTCATGGGTGAGAGTAGACCCTTCTAGGAGCACATTATCTTTGTCAATGGTCAATCCATCAAACTCCCCATTGAAAGTGAGGAAATTATGAATTTGTTTGTCATACTTAAAGACCTGTCAACTCTTAATATTATCTGGGATAGAGGGTCTGTTCCTAAATTCAATCTCATAATTTCTATTAGAGTGTATGGGAATCTTGAAAACAGTAGCAGAAGTGTCCAAAGAATCAGCTATACAATTTTGTAATCTAGGGATCATATTAAAATTGTATTCTTTAAAACATTTTATCAGGTCTTAGGAAACATTTATGTAGATTATCATCCTTTGATGTCTATCTTGATACTCACCTTGCATTTGTTTAATTACCTGCTCAAATTCCCCATGTATCACTACCCTCCTAACTTGGAAATATTTTAGGATATGAATTTCTAACATCATATCCTCATACTCGGCCTCATTGTTTGTGCAATTGAAGGAAAGTTTGTAGGAATAATTGAAATCTCTTCCTCCTAGGGGGCTCACCCACACTCCATCTCCTGCCCCTTTTCTGCATGTTTCCCCATCAAAACTCACATCCCACACTCCTTACGTCTCTTCCTAAGTGGGTACAAAGTGTTAGAATAATCAACCCATAGTTAGCTACCTTAGACATTAATTAATCCAATTTTTGTCTTATTTGCCTAGTTTCCATATTCCACCTTATGCAAGTTGTCATATACACATCCATAGTGGTCAAACTTGCTAATTTTGAGTCATGGAGCACTTGGGAAACCTCCTGGAATCAAATCTGCTTTATTCCTGGCCTCCCTAGCGCATGTCTGCTTTTTCTGCTTTATTGCCTGCTTTTTCAGTGTTTTAAGGCAATTGGGAAAGTTTGACTAGGTGAAGTTAACTTGTTTTTTGTCCTCCACATCCTCCACTCTTTTATACTATGAAAAGCATGTATGAGTTGTCCTTCCATTACCTTTTAGCTTTCCTAATTGATTTTTCCAATTCGTGAGCTCCTAGACAGTTTTGGAAACTGCTTTATGCACCTATGGGGGATTTGCTTAGAATTAGTAATCCTGCTTTTGACTAAATTCGAATGGAATCTTCATGCATTCGAATCCCTCATGTAATTATTTAATGTGGCAGCCTATGACTTCACAGGGTTGGATATTGTACACTTATTCAATACAGATTAGTGTTCTGCTCCATATTCAGTCTCCTTTTGTGAGTAATTTGCATGTGTAATTGGCAATTATTGTGAGTGTAATTGTTCTAACACCTGGGTTCAATTTTTAAATGGTATCAGATCATTTATAGATCGATTTCTCTCCTTCCAATTTTTTTTACAGGTTTGACATCATTGACTGGGAGCATTTTGCTGACTGACGAGACAATTTCTGAGCTATGGATCAATCTCAGAAGATCATCTTGACTCCATTTAACTTCTTTGAATGGAAATCAGAGATGGAGATACTGTTGAGAGCGAAATGTCTCTACAGAGTGACTATGGCAACAGAATCAGAGCCCAATGCAGCTACAGAGAAGATTAAATGGCACAACAGGAGGGATGAGGCCTATGGTCTCCTGTGTCTGAGCATATCCAGAGACCTCCTTTTCCATCTTGATGGATTGACATCACCAAATGAAGTATGGGAGAAGCTTGTTGATATTTTTGGAAATACATATGAGATGAGGGGACATCAAATTGAAAATGAATTGATCTCCCTGAGTCCCAATAGCTTTGAATCCCTGCAACTCTATTTTTCCAAGTTCAAATCACTTGTTTTGCAGCTAAAACAATGTGGGATCGAAAAGAAGGATGATTAGCTAGTCTTGGCCATACTCTTGAAGCTTGGCCCTGACTATTCATTGTTTGTTTCGACCTTCTATGCCACAAAGTTGACAGCTCGAGCAGGGAAAATGCCTAGCCTTGCAGATTTCATGGAATCTCTCACACAAGAACAAGATAAATTGGTGATGATGGGCACCATCAAACCATCCAAAGACCAAGGTATGGTTTCTAGAGATTTGAGGATGTATTCAAAAATCAAGAAGAAATCTAAAAAGCCACCTGAGCAAAAGAGAGACAAGAACAAGTCTCCGGAGGAGCCTCAAGGTTCCAAGAAGAACCCCTAGAAGAAGAAGAACAAAGGAGAAATGAGCAAGTGCGCATACTGCAGTAAGGGAAATCATTCTAAAAGCTCCTGCATGAAGAAGCAAATAGACATGCTGACCCAACTCCTGGAGAAGAATGGCATCTCCCTTCCAGACAGCTCAAAGAAGAGGGAAGGAGGATCAAGTTCAAATGACAGAGAGAGAGTTCATGCATTGGTTGCTGGCACATCAAGCTCACCTAGTTTCATCATTGATTTTGGAGCTTCAAGACATATGGTTTCAACCAAGGAGGATTTCACCTCACTTGACATGTTGAAAGGTCCACCAATTGTACTGGGAGATGACTCTCTCACTGAAAGTTTGGGCAAAGGGAGGATTGATCTTGACCATGGTAAGTTCAGCAATGTGTTGTATGTTCTAGGTCTTGCCTCTAACCTCTTATCAGTGTATCAGATGACCCACACAGGGTCTCCAAAGAAGGTCATATTCTCCCCTGATGAAGTTGAGATCACGGAGATCTCAAGTGGTAAATTCATTGCAAAAGAAGTTGCAAATCATACTTCAAAGGTATACATGTTCTCACACTTCCTACCCTACTCAAACCCCTCTGCTCTTCTGATTCATGCTAATGAGGCAAGCAAGATTTAGCATGAAATATTTGGCCACCTAAATTACAATTATCTTTCTAATCTTAGTGAAAAAGAAATGGTCATAGGGTTACCCAAGATTAAGTTTTCCAAAGGAGTCTGTCAAGGTTGCATCCTAGGAAAACACCCAGAGCATAAATTTGAGAGAGCTAGTCATGAGAGAACCTCTGCACCTCTTGAGTTGATCCACAGTGATGTTGCTGCCCCATTTCCTCATATGTCAATGAGTCAGGCCAAATATGCATTGGCATTCATAGATGACTTTTCCAGGTATTGCTGGGTTTACTTCCTGAAACACAAGTCTGAAGTTTTTGTCCTCTTCAAAGTCTTTAAGGCTTTGGTTGAAAACCAGTCTGGGAGGAAACTCAAGGTCCTCAGATCTAACAATGGTGGTGAGTATGTCAAGTATGAGTTTATTCAATATTGTGTAGATGCAGGTATTCAGATGCAGCATTCTATCCCTTACACACCACAACAGAATGGTGTTGTTGAGAGGAAGAACAGATCACTGAAAGAGATGGCAACATGCATGATGGAGGCTAAGACTTTGCCACCAAAGCACTGGGCCGAAGCTATAAACTGTGCAGCCTATATCCAGAATAGGGTGCCTCATAAACAGCTTGATGGTATGACTCCTTTCGAAGCATGGAGTGGGCACAAGCCATATGTGACCCATTTCATGATTTTTGGCTCAAGGGCTTGGGCTAGAATTCCAACAGAAAAGAGAAAGGCTTTGCAACCCCAAAGCCAAGAGTGTCTATTTTTTGGGTGCTCTGAAGATTCAAAAGGGTACAAGCTGATCAATTTGAGCACAAACAAATCCTTCATTTAAAGGTGTGTTCAGTTTCAAGAAGAGCCCCTAGCAGCAGTGGAAGTTGGAGAAACCTCTTCACCACCAGAACCTCTGAATGTAAGTGAAGAGATAGTTGAACATGCTGATTCTGATATGTCTGATAATTATTATTTGATTGCATATCCTAACAGCCCTACAAGGACAAAATGGGCATCCAATACCATTCATGCAGCTGGAGAACTAGCTGGAAATCCCAATGATCCTAGGAGGACCAGATCTCAATTTGAGAGTGCTATGTGCATGAAAGATCCTATGTTTGAAGAGAAGTGCTATCTGATGATTGAATCACATCCATATACATATGAAGATGCAGAAAAATATTCAATATGGCAAACATCCATGGAAGAAGAGTTCAGCTCACTCCAGAAGAGCAACACTTGGGAGCTGGTTGATCTTCCCCCAAGGAGGAAGCTAGTTCAGTGTAAGTGGGTGTACAAGACCAAATTTTCTGCTGATGGTTCACCTCTGAAGTACAAGGCTATATTGGTATCCAAGGGCTACTCACAGGTTCATGGCATAGACTACAATGAGACCTTTGCACCAGTGGCAAAGATGGACTCCATCAGGCTAGCCTTAGCCATTGCAGCTTCAAAGCAATGGGAAGTACAACACATGGATGTGAAGTGTGCTTTCCTAAATGGATATCTCACTAAATATATATACATGCAGCAGCCTCAAGTATTTTCTACTAACCCATCTCTTGTGTGCAGGCTAAAGAAGTCATTGTATGGGCTTAAGCAAGCCCCCATGGCTTGGTATGCCAAGATTGATAGCTTTCTGCTATCACTGAATTTTGTTCGATGCAAATCAAATCCAAATGTCTATTTGAAGCTGATTCATGGTTCATTAATGATCATTGTTTTATATGTTGATGACCTTCTCATTACAGGAAGCTCAAAGGATGAGATTGCCTCCTTAAAGGATGCAATGAACCATGCCTTCTCAATGACAGATTTGGGCTTGTTGAGCCAATTCTTGGGGCTCGAGATTGCTCAAACCAAAGAAGGAATCAAGGTACATCAGTCCAAGTATGCCTTGGATTTTCTGAAAAAATTCAAAATGAAGGATTGCAAGCCAAGCAAGACTCCTTTCCTTTCAGAAGTTAAGCTTGAAGAAGCTGATTCTTCACCTATGGTAAACAATACACTGTATAGGCAATTGATTGGATGTTTGTTGTATCTTACACATACTAGACCTAATATTTATTATGCAGTAAGTGTGGCTTATAGATACATGGATCAGCCTCATGAGATCCATTGGAAAGCAGCCAAAAGGATCCTTAACTTTGTTCAGGGAACAAGGACTCATGGGATCTTCTATAAAGCTAAATCTGATCTTGATTTGGTTGGGTTTACAGACAATGATTGGGTAGGTGATAGCACATATCAAAAATCAACATCAGGATATGTGTTCATGCTTGCAGAAGGGCCAATCAGTTGGTCAAGCAAGAAACAGAGTGCCATTGCACTCTCATCTGCAGAAGCAGAGTACAGAGGAGTTGTAAATGCAGCAACTCAATGTTTATGGTTGCAGGGGTTACTTGGAGAGTGTGGCTTCGAATCAGAATACTCAACTACTATCTACTATGATAATCAGAGTACCATTCAAATATGCAATGATCCATTTCAGAAGCAGAGAACCAAACACATTGAGATCCATATGCACTACATCAGACAACTTGTGCATGATGGAACCATTCACCTACTCTTCTGTTCATCTTCAGAACAAGTAGTTGATATCTTCACCAAAGATTTTTGTGAGAAGACATTCAGCAATCTCAAATCACTACTGGGGATTGGTGATCATGCTGTGAAGCATGAGTGATGACAAGATTTCCAAATTTTGTTTTAGAGTCCATGTTTAAGGGAGGATTTTTCCCACTGGGTTTTTGCCTCTTTCCTTGGTTAAATGGACATGCAGTATGTAGAGAGTGACTAAGCCTTGTTTCTAGGCCCTATAATTTTCTGATATATTACTCATAAGTCAGGCTTAAGGGGGGGTGTTAGAATAATCAACCCATAGTTAGCTACCTTAGACATTAATTAATCCATTTTTTGTCTTATTTGCCTAGTTTCCATATTCCACCTTATGCAAGTTGTCATCTACACATCCATAGTGGTCAAAATTGCTAATTTTGAGTCATGGAGCACTTGGGAAACCTCCTAGAATCAAATCTGCTTTATTCCTGGCCTCCCTAGCGCATGTCTGCTTTTTCTGAGTTTTAAGGCAATTGGGAAAGTTTGACTAGGTGAAGTTAACTTGTTTTTTGTCCTCCACATCCTCCACTCTTTTCTCCTATGAAAAGCATGTATGATTTGTCCTTCCATTACCTTTTATCTTTCCTAATTGATTTTTCCAATTTGTGAGCTCCTAGACAGTTTTGGAAACTGCTTTATGCACCTATGGGGGATTTGCTTAGATTTAGTAAGCCTGCTTTTGACTAAATTCGAATGGAATATTCATGCATTCGAATCTCTCATGTAAGTATTTAATGTGGTAGCCTATGACTTCACAGGGTTGGCTATTGTACACTTATTCAATACAGATTAGTGTTCTGCTCCATATTCAGTCTCCTTTTGTGAGTAATTTGCATGTGTAATTGGCAATTATTGTGAGTGTAATTGTTCTAACACCTGGGTTCAATTTCCACACAAAGGCATCATTCTATAAACTAAAACTGTCTTTGCCTCCTTTTGTAAATAAAATAGTTGATCCCATATCAGTGTCCAATGAATAGATGGGGTGGTTGTTTGGCCTCTCAGCACTAGTCACCATTTATGCCAACTTTTGTTCTCTAAAAATCATTCTCTATACCCCAAATATAGGGATGGTTTCATATGACATATGCATTTCAAGTTCACCTTTGATTTTGGTCTCCCAATATCTTGATAGTAGCATTCCAAACTTAGAAGGGTTGTCATCCACAACTACGCCCATGACAAGGATTTTTGGAGGGATATGATCCAAATAAATGACCAAATACTTCATCAATCCTAGGCACTTGAATTTACTGGAATCAAAAGAGAAAATTTCTATGTATGTTTTGGTCACTTCCAATCCCAATTTATCCATGATCGTCCTGGGCATCATATTATGGGAGGCTCCTGAATCAAGCATGGCATTGTGTAGGATGGAATTATGAATGTTCATACTAACATAGAAGGGAGGAATATCTTCATCAGAAGGCTCATCTACATGGGGTCCATACAGGATGGTGGGACTATCATCTTGAAGGTTCAGGGAATCTAACATTTCAGATATTTCTCCTAGAGGCTTCAACACAATTGCGATCTTGGAATGATATTCATAATTTTTTAATAATTCAATACGAGGGACGGAGATTTTGATCTTCGCAATTTTGGCATCTAGGCTGAAATAGGTTTGTCCCTAATCTGATCTCCTTGGATTCTCTTCTTTCTTTTCTTTCCCTTTATTTTTGTTACATTCTTGGTGGTATCCTTAGGGGTTGTATCATTTTTGGGCTTACTTGCAGAGGATTTGTTTCCTGCATATTTATTCCTTATAATGGGAACATCTACGTTCCTCATATCAATCTACCTCTGCAGATCCATGACAGCAAGTTGATATCCTTTCTTAAACTCCTATGTTTCCTCAGCAATCAGCTCCCCCATTTTGTGATAGAAATTATCATGCTCTTCTTTGGTAAAAAAGGTAGAGGATGAGTCAGTTTCTAGCTGGTGGATTTAATCCTCATCTTGATTTTCATAATCTTGATCCACATAATTTTCCTGAAACGAGCGACTGACAGGCTGATCGAGAGGATTTATCTGCTCTCTCTGCCTATTTTGGAGGACTTGGGGCCTTCTAACATTCTGGTTTCTATTTTGTTGCTCCTGTTCCCTATGAGGTGGTCTATTGTCCACAATGAGCCTGGTCCATCAACCTTTCCATGGCTTTCATCATCATGTCCATCCTGGAATCTTGTGAGTTAGAGGAAGAAGGTTGTTCTGGATCTTTATCCTTCCTTATATCTCCCTCTTCTCTCCTCCATTCTCCCTCGTCCCTCTTCTTCTTTCTTGCAGCAGTCAGGTTTACCTCTACCTCTATGGCATCTTTCATCATGTCGGCTATGGAGGCTAATATTCTTTCACTTAGCAACAAGGTAAACTTGCTATCAAAGGCTTCAGCATATTGGAGTTGGGAAGAACCAGGGGGAGGTTTGAACTGTGAAGGGATGGAATTATATGTCTTCATAAATGTGTCAGAAAACTATTGGATAGATTCACTATCCCTCCTCCTCATTGAATAGTACTGGGACAAATACTACTTGGGTTTTTTCTTGTCTGCCCATTTGTCCTTGAAAGAATATTCAAAAGCTTGATAGTTCATAATGGAGTTGTCCGGAATATTTTTGAACCATTTTCTTGCTTCACTAGCAAGACTTTAGGAAAACAGTCTGACTTTAACATCATCATGGTCTACTTCCTCCAAATCTACCCAGTCTGAAAACCATCCCAAGTGTTCCTCAGTTGAATACCCCCTTTCCCCATTAAATTGTTTGAGCCTTTGGGAGTATCCCTGGGGAAGGTTGTGAAGAGCAGCAGGAAGAAGTATAGGGGAAAAACTTTTTTCCATTCCTATGGTTATAGCATTGTTTTCGAGAGGGATTGAATTTGGTGTGACATAAATTACTGTGCTGTGAGGAATTGCATAACCGTGAGGGGCTGTGAGACTGGATGATGAAGGTTGGTTTAGCTTTGAAGTGATGGGAAATAAAGATACAAAAAACAGAATGCACTATGACAGTGGAGTTTAATAGGGCTAATTCAGAGAAAAAAAGGGGGCACTCTTATTCAGAAAAGGATTGAAGATCCCTACCTAGATACTTTGAGATATTAGATGGCCAGGAAGTATGGGAGAACTCAAATGTAGATGGGTCTAAGACTACTTCAGAGAGGCTAGACTCAGACTTAGTCCTAGGGAAAACTAGCTCAAATTCTTCACACAATGCTCAAATATATCATTAATAGAAACAACACCTTCACCAGGTAAAGAAAGATTTATGTCTAACCTTTGTATTTTATTTGCTTCCCTAATCACCCTCTCTCGATAAAAAAAAATTCTTGAAAATGTTCAGCATCAGGATTGCTCCTCGTATTGGTCCTTCTAACCGCCAGTATTCCTAGCGAAGTCAACTTTCAAAATATTTGAGTGGAGTCGCCAAATAAGATACAACCAGCATGTTTCTATGATTGGTTGCTCAACAAGGTTGTATAATCTAGAACAATGCAGTTCCCCTAGGGAGATAATAGCAATTAGTCCCCAGCAACGGTGCCAAGATGTTAGCATCTGGTGATTTTCCTATGGTTGTGGTAGGATATCACTAGGGTAACAATTTCAAACCAATATTTAGCCTGTATTCTAGCCTATATAGTCAGAGAGGGCTCTCTCGGTGTCACAAAGATCATCTACATACACGTATAGCTTCAAGAAGCATAAAAAAGCTAGATATCTAATAGGAACATATTGTTTGTAATTTTAAATATTGTGCAGCAAACAAACAAAAAGTAACCTTGGAAAATGGAGTCATAGCCTGAAACAATCAAGGGGTTACAGAAATAATAAGTAGTGGTTATCCTTTTTAATCTGAGGCAACTTTGATGTTATATTCAGTCAAATAACTTGAAGTGATGACAGATACTAATGAGAAAAAAACCCAGTGAAACAAGAGGCACCTATCGATAGATGAATCTCTCGAAACACCATTAGCAGAAGCAATAACCAAGGCTAATAACTGAAACAGAGCACCTAAAAAGGGATGAATTCTTTCATAGCCATTCTAAACACATAAAAAATATGATTTTTTATGGAAGTAGCGTTTAACAGAGAACGAATTCTTTGCATACAATCTAGAAATGTATTAGCATAATACACATGCATGAAAATGGGAAGTACAGGGAATACAAATTGAACATTGAACACCTTGATGAATCTCAGAAACTCAAAAAATAATTCTTCATTAATACTTCCAAGAAAAATTACAGAGATACAACGCTAAGCATGGAAGGCTTCAAAATGAATTTCGAACCCTTTGGTCCTCTGTGGAGGTTACATTTATAGTGTAATTTTCCCCCAAGATGTATCTCGAAACATGGCATCAAAATTAGTTACATTATAGGAATAAAACCCGAAAGTACATTCTAAAACCTAAAAAATTCTAATGTGGTAGACTCTTCGTGATCACAAAACAATTTAGGAAGGCACACTGTGATGTGCATGACTGATCAAAATGGGA
Source organism: Pseudotsuga menziesii (assembly GCA_001517045.1). Taxonomy (NCBI): domain Eukaryota; kingdom Viridiplantae; phylum Streptophyta; class Pinopsida; order Pinales; family Pinaceae; genus Pseudotsuga; species Pseudotsuga menziesii. The sequence goes on from LPNX010623953.1 coordinate 461,143, forward strand.
AATCTCTAAATGTGGGGATTCTATCTCACCTGATGAAAGGGACTTCTTGGAACACCCTCGAACGACCTTTTGCTTACTCATATTTTGGCTTCCCTTGCAAGTTGTTGACTACCCAACCTATGTATGTCCTTCTAGAGCTAATCTGTAGGATTTGTCATTTCAAACAACTCCTTTAGGACAACATCCAGATCAATCATGGGATTATGACTGATAGCAGGAAGACTAGATTTGATCATTCATAATTGAGTCAGCAACTCAAAGTCCTCACTTATTTTACTAACAATTACTTCTCCCTTTATCTCTCCATCCATACCCTCAAACTTCGCATGGTTCAATATTTCCTAATTCAGCAACCCAGTGTACTTTCCTTGAGGAGTCATCTTTCCATCAGGACCCCAAAACTCAGGGAATCCTTTCTGAAACAGGGGCTGAAAATATTTGTTGACCTTATTCAATCCTTATTGGATAATTTCAACCCTTGCAAGCACATTATGCAATAGGTTGTGCTTTGTACTCATCCTTCTTGCTTCCACCAGAACTGTGATCCTGTCAGTTACCCCCGGAGCAATCAGTTCCTCCCCAAATGTTGTGTTTAGGATAGTAATTTCCTTCTAGGCCTCCTCCTTAGGCATTTTTTCTAGACTTTCTTGTAGGAATTTACATCTACTGCTTGTTGCCAACATGACCAATTGTTTCCCTAATAGGGCTATCTCCTTTATCAATACATCCCAGATAAAATGCTTAGCCCCCTACAGGGGAATTCGGCCTATGATCTCTTCCTCAAACATGGCTAACTTCTCTTTTATAATCACCTCAGCAAATTCTTCCCTTTCCTTTGCAATGATATTGTCCTTAAGCTCTTGATTGGCCTCCTTTAATTTAGTGATCTCCAGGTCCTTTAGGGACATGTCAGACATATCCTTAATCATCAGAGCATTGGGTGACTTATCTTCAGGGGTGATGTATTCATTCAATTCATCAATCCTTTCCTGCATTTGTCAATTCGCTTCCCCCCGTGTACTCTTTTCAGCTTCAAACACAGAAAGGCGTACTTTCAAATCCAAAACTTCATGCTGCAATGTCTCAGTATCCCCTTGCAATTGCACAGTTTGAGAAGGGAGTTGGATGTTCTTGATAGGTTTCTTTCTCCTCTTTTTGTAAGGATGGATATTGGCTAGGGGCTTAGCTAGTGAGGTAGGATGCTCTATAGGAATAGGATTCTCTATAGAAATAGGTTGCTATGTTGCAAGGGGTTGCAGCAAAGCGTTCTGTGTAGTGAGATATGCCACCTAGCCCTGGAGGAGTTTTTCCTTCAGGTTCCAATCCTTATTTGTTGCCTTCTCTTACTCCAATTGGGTTTCCAATTTTTCCACGCTTTGTTGGGACTTGAGATGGGCCAATTCCTACTTGGTCAGGTCATCATAAATGAGATCACTATCTCCCTTATAGAAAACAATCTTATCTGGGATTGGGAACTGGTCCATCTTGAACTCGGCCTCTGACACTCCCTACTCATTAGCAATGGCTAGATTTAGAGAGCTAGTTGTAATATTCCTTACATTAGTGAAGGATACCTTGTTACTTGCCAACTTTCTCAGCACTTTGGATTTCCTCTGAGTCTCAGTTTTGGACTGCTCTTTGATTTTCTCATAGATAGACAACATCTACTTCTCAGTCTTGAAATGTCCTTCAGCAGCAGAGGTGAAGGAGTATGTTTGATATTTCAAGAAAGGCTCCTCAGCACCCTTCTTCTTTGACTATGGAGCCTTTGAGGGATTTCTCTCTGCTCGTGTAGTGACTAGCTTCCCATCCACTAGTGGTCGTGCGACCACCATCTGATTTCTAACCTCCCCTCCAGCAGGATTTTCTGTAGCAGGATCCTCTTTTATCATTGTCTTGAGGGAATAATAATCAAAATTAAATTCCTGCTCCAGGTTGATTACGTCCTTCTCTATGTCTATCTTTGGCTTCTTTCTACGAGTATGTTCATCATATTCCATATCAACCACCTCTCACCGGTACCTCGTGTTTCTACCATCCCTATTTAGGGGAAAGGGAGTAGTTGGGACTGTACCTTGCACTTCTTGAGGTTCCTGAATATTCTCTGCAAGAGTCCAATCAAAATCATAGGAAATAAAATTTGCCTCCCGGGACAAAATAGGGATCATGGAGTGAATGAAAACCGACCTCTACACCTGAACCCTCCTCTGGGAGATAATCCCCTTAACATCATAATTTTGTGCATGAGTCACCTGAAATTTCATGGCCTTCAAAACTTGTTCCACCATTGGTAACGTTGTTGGATTCTTCACAATGAGGGGCCCAAAGTTGATAGGGTATTTCATCCAGGAATCCTTCTTGTGAGCAATAAAATACTCCTTGTCAAAGAAATCCTCTGCCTGATCAACTCTAGTGTGAATACTGAGGGAGTTAGGAAAACCGACAGTATGAAAGGGGCGGCTGAAAAACCATATACCCTAATCACTTAATAATGAATAATCCTCCATTAGGAACCAATATCCTATACCCTCCTGCTACAAGGAAGCCTTCGGGCTTTCTAATATCCTATTCTCTTTAGTGTTGAACAGTCTAGACATGCTGAGGATGATCCTCTCAGTGAAAAGGGTGTAAGACCAGTCCTGGATTCTCCGAAGGGACTAGGGCTAGTCTTTGAACACCTTTGGATCCATGTCCTCAAGTTTTTTCCTATTAGAAATGACTATGATTGCAAATAGGTACACCTGACATCTAAAGTGTTTATCCAATGAAACTTCTCAAGCTGGGAATCGATTTCCACGACCAAGAAATGATCAAACTTAATTCCTGCTTCAGATTGACTTATGTAAAGGAAAATGCCTAACATCACTTCAGAGACCATGATATTGCTATCGAGACCTAGGATTTGACTCAAGAGGGAGATGGTCAATCTGACAGTTTTTACAAACAATTCATAGGAAAGTGGGGTGGTAAGGGTCTTTGAGGGAACTGGGGTTTTCAAAATGGCCTAGAATAGTTTATTTTTGGATTCTAGGTCATCCTTCTTGAACACCTACAAAAATTTTGATTCACTGAATGGGATCAAGGCTTGACTTTGAGCTTCGAAGAGACCCAAATAATCCCTAATAGCTTGTGGTGTGATTTTACAGATGACACGGGAGTGGGTATCATCTAAGATGGCCTTCCCAGTGGTGCAGTAGTTAGAGGTTGCTCTCTGGAGAATATCTGGGAAATGGGAAAATTGTTCTAATGTAAACCCTACCAGAAATGACTTTAAATTTCCCAACAGTTCTAACTGACCCTCAAAAGGTGACGACAAGGAATTATGGGAATCATTGACACTGGAAAACTATAAACAAGGATCATGATCGTCGTATAGTCATCCGCAGATGATTTCATTGGGAGGGTTAATGCTTTTTACAGAGGAGACCATGGAGAAAAATGTCAATTGGGTGAATTACAGAGTACAAAGGGTTGATAAGTGATGAACGAGCACCCTGTAGCAATGGTCGACACTTCTAGAGGTTGCAGCCGTATCCAGCTGACTCATGCTTAGGAAGACATCGAAGTTGCAAGGTGGCGAGAGCAGCAATAGACTGTTTTATTTTAAATCCCAAGTTACGTAGTTAATGTCAAATTGATTTTCCCTTTAAACCATTGTGCCCCATAAATGTTACTTTTGTACCTCCAATCCCCAAGCACGATATCCAGTGGGGAGGGGACATGTCATTTACGCACGTTCCCCATCACACGGTCCCTCTCCGACTTTGTGTGTGCATGTTTCCACCAAGATGTGCATGTGCACTATAGGATATTATTAGATATGTGTGGATGAAAGAAGGTTGTTGATCCTCCCTCGTTATTTACCGTAACAATGCTTTGGGACCACTAGATGTTGCTGATTCCAAATTCAAATAGTGCATGCAAGTTCACGTAGAAGGATTTTTATCCATCGTAGATCTAGATCGGGATTTGATCTTGGTCATTAAAACCTGTGGGATCTATTGAATTCCGTGGATTTTCATATTTATCTCATCCACAATACCAGACCTTAGGATATTTCAATGTTTTCTTCATTTTCGACTAGGAATAGATCCTTCAAAACCTGCCCAGCACTCACTCGGGTCATATGACGTATAAATTTTTTGACTGTACCCATCATTTTCACTGGCTTGTCCTTCTGTAGGGTAATTAGTGTAGATGCATGTGTGGAAAGCCTAAAAATTTATCACAGGTGCTAACACGACTCCTTCGGGTGATCCCCAGTGATTTCTTCCCATGGACGTAGCATCCCTATTGTGGGTTTGTGAGCCACATCATAAAAAAAAAATGTTACTTCCTTTATCCTTGGTTACTACGTTCCCCTCTATAAATACATAAATACAAAAACAAAAAAGCTTCCTTAATTTTAAAAACCTTAAATATAGTCTACACTCCATTCCATATATACAATAACATAAAGGGCATGTTATTACTCCAGGAAACTCCTCTAGGTTGTAACTCGAGGATGCCTGGTAACTTACAATGTTTTTAGGGTTTTCTAATATGGATCAAGTCAGGTGACCTATATAACCTTCCACTCTCAAGACATGCATGAAGCTCACTCAATTACAAGTCTTTTAGTTACAACTTGTTCAGTAGTTTAACAATAAGGTGTAGGGATGGAGAACTCATCAAGCTGGCAGACTTACATACAAAACAGATGCATATAAATGGCCAAATCTTGACAAGGATGGTACTTATAAATCAAATCACATTAACACACCAATAGGATGACAGCTATTAGTTATTAATCAACTTGAAAATAACCTAAATACACATTCAGGCATAAGTACAATAAAGACAGAGATAATGGTTGAACAAATCATAACAAAAGAGCTTATATGCCAGAATGAACAAGATGAGAAGTTGACAGTAGTATAGCCTTATAGGTCCCCGAAGTCAAACCTTTTTCATAACATCAGTCTTAGGATTTATAGCCTTTTACAAAATATGCAGATACTAAAAACTTGGATCTGTTTTTTGCAAAACAAACAAAAGTAATGGTTTTTGCAATTTAGGGCTTGAAACCCTAATTAACTAATTGTCTACTTTAATTGAAGAATTAGTCTACTAAATGATCATTTAGATAACTGAAGTAGTTGCTGGTGATTACTGCTACTGGTCCTCTGTCAGTTAAACCATTGATTTCTCTTTGAAAGCTAGGGTTGGTATCTTTTGGCATTGTTATGTCATAGTAGATCTCAAACATACCCTTTTATGATGCTTCTCTCAGCGTCTTTTATCTTTAGAGTGCGTCCTTGAGCCATCTGCAGTTTTCTAAAACCGGTCCAGTATGCCAAAAACTTACTTTTAAGCCTCTGTCCACTTTTGGTGGTTAAGAGGCCCTTCTATCAGTACTGTTAGCTGCTGAAAGTGGTGCTTTTGGTGGCTAATGAATTGCCCCAGCGTCCACCTAAGCCACCGAAAGCCCTGTTTTACAAAAATTATTAGGTTTTCCTCAAAAATGTCTTTTCAGACCTATTTTCTCAGCTTTCTTCTTTTGTAGGATTCATGTTAGGAGTGTTGACAGTTCCTTGGCTAGTTTCAAAGGCTAGAGACTAACTGTTGCTTCATCTAGGGTTTCTAAGGTGGGGTGGCTGCTAGGGTTTGCCTTGGCTTCCTTCATTTGTAGTCTTTGGAGCCTAATTAAACTGTATGATCTAGTATTGTCCTTCATGAACCTCAGGTTTCTCCTGACCTGCTTGAATTTAGAAGAATAAGGAGGTTGTTAGCTGTTGTTGCCCTGTCAGGTCAACTTTTGCCCTTAAAATTTGGCCAAAATGCTGAAAAATGGGGCTCAAAAATGGGTTTTTTCCTTCAAATATGTGACATCTTTTTATAAACTGAAAGAGGTTTTTTTATATTGTTCTATTCTAAGAAACAACCTCTCTCAGTGTTTTGGAATTCGTTTTAATTTTCCCGGTATAGGTATTTCAAAACAATGTGTCAAACAGGAAATTCTGAGATCCGAAAATTAGGTCTCATATATGGATTCGATTCTCCCAATATGCATCACCTGTGGGAAAAATAATATAGGTTATTTTTTTCTGACCTATTAGGAACAAAAACCTCTGAGCATTTTACAAAATGATTCTCAAATCACTCATAATCACCATTTTAAAACGATGCCTTTTCACAGGAAAACGCCCCTTTCGGTGGCTTAGAGCATCTTGAAATTTCGGTCTTAGCTACCGAAAGTCTGCTTTTGATGGCTTAGAGACCACCTTGAAACCATGCTTAGCCACCAAGACCTGTGTTTTGATTTTTTTTTAGCGGGCTTTTCCCCCAACGTATTTCATTCGCTTTTGGTGGTTTATGCCTTCTTGGAAACACTCGCTAAGCTGCTGAAACCAAGGATTTTTGGTGGCTAATGAGCTGTTGGAAAGATTTCCTAAGCCACCCAAAGTAATTTTCCCAAAAATTTACAAATAATTTGATCATCAGGCTTTTGGTGGATAACATGGTCCTGCGTTAAACTATTAGCTGCCGAAAGCTAGGCTTTTTGGTGACTAATGAGTTGTTAAAAATCTCGCCTAATCCACCGAAAGCTAAAAATTACAAATTTATTAAATAAAAGAACATTAGATATCCCAAATTTTTTATTCACCCCAGTATCTTTCATAATATGACTTGAAATCTTCATCCTATCAAAAAATAAATTGTATGAGTGAACTTAATGAAAATAAATTTATTCTGGGAGATAACATCTGGCTCCTACTCGGGGATGGGAACCTCCCTGTGAGGTCCCAAGAACCCCAAACCAAAATGACTTTCCTGAAAAAAGAATAATTAAAGCTATATTCTAGTGTTCCATTGGGCATGGTGTCATTTGTCTTTTATAATTGATACGCTGCAATCTTCCTGTACCCCGCTTTGCTTATTCACGAAAACAACTAAAAATGACCTAGCTAAACATATTAAGAGATTATTTTCCTATCTACTCCTACTCCTAATTCTAATCAGTAGAGTCTTCTTATTACGTGACATCATGCTTCCAATGAATCCAAGTTAGAAATTGATCTGCTGAACTTATCCTTGATCTTGACCCAAAAAATAAATGAAACCCTAGCATGCAGCAATGTAGTTTCGATGGGTGACAGAACCAGCTACATCTAACAAAAATATTTTGATATCTATGCTGCTTGTAAGTTCCAGCTAGTCAGCAATAGGGTCATAAAAGCCAACAAGAAATACCTTTTTATGTTGTTGTTCCAACTTAATGAAATGTTGCTACTAGCTGCTTTTAGTGATCACTACGTTAACTGTAGATTGCTCAACCTCTGACTGCGAAGGATGAGTTATGCCCTGCTGTTCTGGACTTTTCAGATCATCATCTTCCTCTTCATATCTGTTGCATTCTTCCTTTGTCTGCAAATCAAAAAACTGAGGGATGTCTTCAGTATTTGCTGCAGATCCAAATTTGTTACATGTTGTTCCTTCAATCTGCTCATTATCTTTCGGGTTTCCAAAGGGGACAAACTGATCTTCTTGACACCCTAAGTCAGCAGATGCATTAGGTACAAATTCAAAAGCATCTATATTATGGTTAACATTCTAAATATCATTAATATCTCAATCACAACAAGAGGTGTCCCATATTGCAGCATACTCTTCATAGCTATCATTAACCAGAGCATGCATATGTCTCTGATCATCTCTTTGCTGAAAAGTAGAACTAAAATAAATTCCAGAAGTGGACTAATCCTCACAAAACTTAAAATCTTCTTATTCATCATTAGCATCCTTTCCATCCTGAGAATGCAACTTATATTCTTCACAACAATTATCAAATACAAACTCATCTGAATAGTACCTTTTAAAGTGCTCAATGAATGCTTTGTGAAAATCCTTCAATGATGAAATACTAGAAGGAGGTAAAGAAAAATACCATTGACGTGCATCACCATATAATGAATACATGAACATCTTCATGCTACTGATCTAATAGATCCATGCATTCGTGAAACTTGAGGAGGTGTTCTGCAGGAGTGTCTTCTTCCTCCTCTTTGAAGACAGGCAGAAAATCTCTCCATTCAGACATATCAAGTACTGGACATGGGAAACCAGGAACGGAAGAGAAGTCAAGAGGTGCAAACCTCTGAGCCAAAAGAGCAGCAATTGCTTTTGACATCTTTATATTGTGGAGTCGCCACTGAATTCATCCTTCATGGAGTCGTCAGGGATGAGATCTTCACAAGCAACAGTGCTTGAAGATGCCTAAACCCTAGAATTTTCTAATGTATTTATAAATTCTTGAGAATTAAGTGTTTCAACAGAAGAAATAATAGTAGAAATATTTCTTGAAATACCTGATGTATCTTCCTTTGCAGTGTTGCTGGTCTACCTTAGTGAAGCCCTATCTTTTCTTAGAACCTCTTCTGGATCTGAAACCGGTGTTGCTGGTGGCCCCTTTAGGGTTTTCTTTGGTACTTGGTCTTCTTGAAGCCGCCTTATTTCAATGGATTCGCCAGATAGATGATTACAACCAGAATAGTGTCCAAGCTTTGTCTATCATCAAAGCATGGATCTATGTCGTCTCCCAGGGAAGATGAGCTTCAGTCTCCTCTCCCCAGCAACGGCGCCAATTTGTTATCACTCCAGGAAACTCCTCTAGCTTGTAGCTCGAGGATGCCTGGTAACTTACAATGTTTTTAGGGTTTTCTGATATGGATCAAGTCAGGTGACCTATATAACCTTCCACTCTCAAGACATGCATGAAGCTCACTCAATTACAAGGCTTTTAGTTACAACTTGTTCAGTAGTTTAACAATAAGGTGTAGGGATGGAGAACTCATCAAGCTAGCAGACTTACATACAAAACAGATGAATATAAATGGCTAAATCCTGACAAGGATGGTACTTATAAATCAAATCACATTAACACACCAATAGGATGACAGCTATTAGTTATTAATCAACTTGAAAATAACTTAAATACACATTCAGGCATAAGTACAGTAAAGACAGAGATAATGGCTGAACAAATCATAACAAAAGAGCTTATATTCTAGAATGAACAAGATGAGAAGCTGACAGTAGTATAGGCTTATAAATCCCTGAAGTTGAACCTTTTTCATAACAGCAATCTTAGGCTTTATAGAATTTTACAAAATATACAGATCCTAAAAACTTGGATCAGTTTTTTACAAAATAAACAATAGTAACATTTTTTGCAATCTAGGGCTTGAAACCCTAATTAACTAATTGTCTACTTTAATTGAAGATTTAGTCTACTGAATGATCATTTGGATAACTAAAGTAGTTGCTGGTGATTACTACTACTGGTCCTCTGCCAGTTAAACCACTGATTTCTCTTTGACAACCAGGGTTGGTGGCTTTTGGCGCTGTTATGTCATAGTAGATCTCAAATAGACCATTTTCTGATGCTTCTCTCAGCGTCTTTTATCTTTAGAGTTCGTCCCTGAGCCCCTGCAGTTTCCTAAAACCGGTCCTGTATGCCAAAAACTTACTTTTAAGCCTCTATCTGCTTTCAGTAGTTAAGAATCCCTTCTATCGGAACCGTTAGCTACCGAAAGTGGCGCTTTCGGTGGCTAATGAACTGCCCCAGCGTTTGCCTAAGCCACCGAAAGCCCTGTTTTACAAAAATTATTAGGTTTTCCTCAAAAATGTCTTTTCAGGCCTGTTTTCTTAGCTTTCTTCTTCTACAAGATTCATGTTAGGAGTGTTGACAATTCCTTGGCTAGTTTCAGAAGGCTAGAGACTAACTACTGCTTCAGATAGGGTTTCTAAGGTGGGGTGGCTGCTGGGATTTGCCTTGGATTCCTTCATTTGTAGTCTTTGGAGCCTAATTAACCTGTATGATCTAGTATTTTCCTTCATGCACCTCGGGTTTCTCCTAACCTGCTTGACTTTAGAAGAATAAAGAGGTTGTTAGCTGTTGTTTCCCTGTTAGTTCAACTTTTGCCCTAAAAATTTGGCCAAAATGCTGAAAAATGGGGCTCCGAGATGGGTTTTTTTGTTTCAAATATGTGACACCTGTTTATAAACTAAAAGAGGTTTTTGTATATTGTTATGTTCTGAGAAAATAACTCTCTCAGGTTTTTGGAATTCGTTTTAATTTGCTCGGGATCTGGATTTCAAAAACATGTTTCAAACAGGAAATTTTGAGATCTGAAAATTAGGTCTCAGAGATGGATTTTATTCTCCCAATATGAAACACCTGTAGGAAAACTAAGATAGGTTATTGTTCTTTGACCTGTTAGGAACAAAAATGACCGAGTGTTTTGCAAAATGATTCTCCAGTCGCTCATAATCATCGTTTTAAAATGATGCATTTTCACAGGAAAACGCCCCTTTCGGTGGCTTAGAGCATCTTGAAATTTTGGTCTTAGCTGCCAAAAGTCTGCTTTCGATGGCTTAGAGACCACCTTGAAACCATGCTTAGCCACCAAAACCTATGTTTTGAGTTTTTTTTAGCAAACTTTTCCCCCAACGTATTTCATTCGCTTTCGGTGGTTCATGCCTTCTTGGAAACACTTGCTAAGCTGCTGAAACCAAGGATTGTTGGTGGCTAATGAGCTGTTGGAAAGCTCGCCTAAGCCACCGAAAGTCCTTTTACCAAAAATTTACAAAGAACATGATCAGCAGGCTTTTGGTGGATAACATGGTCCTGCGTTAAACTATTAGTTGCCGAAAGCTAGGCTTTTCGGTGGCTAATGAGTTGTTAAATCTCGCCTAAGCCACTGAAATCTAAAACTTTCAAATTTATTAAATAACAAAACATTAGATATCCCAAATTTGTTAGTCACCCCGGTATCTTTCATAATATGACTTGAAATCTTCTTCCTATCAAAAAATAAATTGTATGAGTGAACTTAATGAAAATAAATTTATTCTAGGAGATAACAGGGAATATCAATTTTGAAAAATAATAAAATGCAACATTGTCACCTCGACCCCACTAGGGTTCACGTCTCTTCAATGGTGTTTGTTATTTTTCTCATTCTTGTTGTGCACCTATGCTTGCAACTATGGTTGGGGCCATGTGCAAGTATTAGTTGTCGGAAGATGATTTGAAAGACCTCATTATAGAGTGGGAAAATGTAGGAAATGATGGATGTTTAACAAGGTTACAATGTAAAGAATATTTGAAATTTTTGAAAAGGTTATAATGGAACAAGCTAAGGACAAGTATAAGACTTCTCAACTTGGATTACGAGTTGTGGATGGTTACATTAGCCACCTATATGTTTATAATAGTACTAGTATCTTTAGTGAGTATTAACTCTAGGAGCTCAAGAGACTTAAAAGACTTCAAGAGATTTCTATTAAATTGGGAAAATGTAAAGTGGGGAAAAAAGAAGGCTATTTGGTTAGCTTAGGGAAATGAAAACATTAATATTTTCAGCACTAAATATAAGAAAGAACGTAAATACTATTTGGGATATGTGAGGCATAAATGGGTTTAGAGTTGCTAGTTTTAAGGAGGTGGATAAAATTGATAGAAACTATCATAAAAAATAGTCACCCTATAAATGTATCATAAATAAGAAATAGATTAAGATGTAACTATCAAAGTTAATCACATAATAAGTCAAACTCCTATTTTTCTTAGAAATATTTTCCAATTGCATGACAAGCAATGTAGGGTTAACTTATTTTGCATGAGAAATTATGTGAGGGTTAACTCACCATTTCCAAATTTTCACAAAAGAGGGTTAACATTTGGAAAATGCCTTCCTTTTTCTTTTTTGATCTAGTTTAAAACTATGATCAAGCTAAGCTTTCTTCTTCCTTTTTCATTTTGGATCTAGTTTAAAACTATGATCAATCTAAGCTTTCTTCCTTGCTTGAATGAACCATGTAAGACAATCATGTGAATATACTATGTTGGATTTTCTTCTTGAGTGAATATAACAATAGAACCTTGTGAAAAAACTAGGTCTAATGCCTTATTAGAATCAACGTTGTGGTCAATCTTGGAGAACAATTGTAAGAAAGTGGATCAAATGATTTGCATATAAACAAAATTGATAAAATATTATCAAATGTGATCGCTAATCAAATAGAATGCAATGGAAACCTTCTGGATTTAAAAAAAATGATGGTGGTATAAGAAATTTCTTATAAGCCACAAATTACGTTTTTGTAGAAAAACATTGCATGCTTAATAATGATTTTAGAGTTAATAATTTTCTGAGATTTTAAAGAATGATTTCTATGAAATGTTCCATAAGTCTAATGCCTTGCTTAAATGAACACTATGGACACTGTGAGAAAACAATTTTAACAAAGTGCGTTAGATGCCCTGCATAATAAAAACATAAAAATGATGATGATCCATTGGTATCATGATTTAAAATAAATGTGCATTTTATGTATTTTGGAAGGTGTATTTTGTTTCAAAACTGACTGTATGTCTATTTGGGTTCCATAAATTGCTGATGATATATTATATAAGTAATTTCTTATCAAACATAAGTTTGTGTTGTTGTGGAAAAGCATCGCGTGCTTAAAAATGGATTCCAAGGTTGCTTATTTTATGAGATTTTAAATGATGATTTATATGGAATGTTCTATATACTTGTTGTTTCCCGCTCAATTTTAAGGTACATGAGTTATGGGGTTTCTTAAGGGACAAATATACAAATAATTTGTAGAATAATCCTTGAATTGACTTCATCAATTTATGTCTTGTTAGCTTACTGATAATTCATTGTTGTTTCATCTACCTTGAATATTTTGGTATTCAATTTATTATCTATAATAATTTGTGAGTACTTTTATCCAAGTTTTTTGAATTATTTTAGTGCTAATAATCATTGTTTTCTCATGGTATATTCTCATAAGGTTGTTGTTTTGACTTCTAATTTATGTTGTCCACTTTTTTTTTTTAAACAAGGTATAAGAGTTATTTGTGAAATACTATATGCGCATAGTAATTGATTTTACCTTTAATTACTTGATGTAAAAATATGATGGGAGTATCAATTTTGTTATCATTTCAAATTTGAAACTTTGATTGCAAGATTAAAATAAATCAAAGGTTCTTACTAAATGTGAGATATTATTTAGTATTTATACTATATCTAAGATAAATAGCTTTCTTCAATATTGTTTTTCAATTCAATGATCTCATGTATAAAATATGTGTCTTATTTGGGAATCATGTTACACACACACACACACACACACACACACACACACACACACACACACACACACACACACACAAAAAAAACCCTNAAGTTGTCAAAAACTATATCGGTAGAACACAATGCAACAACTAAGACCCTCACCCCTTGGAGACCATTAATACCCAAAAAATAAAAAATAAACCTCAACACATGAGCATGCATTATCAAGAATAAAACCTGACCTTACGACCACCAGAAAGGTGCAACCCAACCATATCCAATTGCATGAGCTCTCGGCATTTCTAGCCAGACAACTGCACCAACAAGCAACAATAAATGTTCTTTCCCTCCCCTCAGTCCTTGTCCCTCACATCTCATCAAAACTATGCACATCAAAACTCCAAATGCCCTACAAAATCCCCAAATGCATTGCACTAACCAACAATAGTAAATACCAAGCATGCAACACCATCTAAATCCCCAAATCCATCACACCTACCAAACCTCAAAATCCATCGTAGTATTGAACAACAATAAATATGAAGGAGATAAGAATAATTTGGATGACGTAATGAACCAACCTAATATTTGGAAGGGAATCTCGAGGCCTACATCACACCCTATCGTCCAATAAAATCTTGAAAAAATTGCCTATTAAGAAAAAAAAATCGCCCTTTAATAAACCATTTTTGACATAGGCATAAATCCCCTGCACACAATAATTTCACCACCAATTAATACAAATTTCCAATTTATAAATGTCTCCCATTGGGGACATAATAATCTAACATGATATATTTGCCTTAAATAATCAGAAGTGATATATTCACCTTGGGGCCTTAAATAATCATATGGAATAATTGGAGGTTAAATATTATAATCCAATCAATCCAAGTCTGTAATGTCCCCAAATGTTTGCTATGGAACAATCCATTGGAATAGGGGGATGCATTGCTCTAAGTCACTTGGTAAAGTCATGAAAAAAGATCAAGGTGGTGGTGTGGGTCAAATATGTGTATGGTTTGATGGCCAACTTGTAAAATGATGCAACATTAGCCAAAATTAGACAAGAAGAGCCCATAAGAAGGTTGATTTGGGCCCCACGTGAGTTGCAATTCCCCCAAATTTGAATTATAAGGTGGAATAAGACATCATGGAGGCATAAATTAGAATTTGTAACTCCCAAGAAGTTTCATCTCATGAGTTGTAAATCCTCGGGATAAAACTAGAAAATATATGACAATATATGACATATGTGACAATATTATGACAACTTATGACAAGAATCAGGTCTTATGACAACTTATGACATCTTATGACATGTTTTAGGTCTTAAATTTACCCAAGGAGGGTGCTAAAGGTGAAGGTGGGCCCACACATGAGAGTGTAACTCCCCCAAAATCAAGCTAATCCTCTCCCATTCGAATTTGCAAGGTAGATGAAGTTATTATTTGGGAAAATAACAATAGACACGACTTAAATGGAACCCAAGGTGTCATTCTCTCTTAAAAATAATACTTATTAATATTGTATTAAATATTTGTGAGAGAATTCTAGAATGAGGGGGAAAGGCTCCATGAATATTTATAAAAAGGGTGAAGACGCAAGTGAAGGGGATGTTTTGTCATTTTATATTTTCACTCTTGGAAATATTATATTTTCCTTGCATGGTGGATTTTCATCCTCCCTATTATTGAACTAGTTTTGGTGGTGAAAGATTCCACCCTACCTAGTAGAGAGGAGGAGATCATTCTGATCTCTTCATTGTGCTTCATGTAAATTGATTGAGAGGAGAAACCAATTTTAGATTCTCTATAGAGATTCATTGTAGGTTTTAATGTTCATATACAGTACTGGGGTCGAATGCATGTTGGTGTGTTAAATTTCCAGTTAACAGAATTGTGATTTATGGTGTTTTCCAGGCATTTTTGTGTTGGAGTTGTGGGTTATTATTTGATGAGGGTGCGCCATTGGATCCATTTTCACTTGAATATACCATTTATTGGAATTTTTTGACTTATATGTGACATAGGGAACCATTTGGGAGGATTCTCTATCATTTGGACGTGTTTCTTGTTGATTTAGAGCTTGGATCGGTGAAGGACGGTCGAAATGGTGGTTCTAGTTTTTACACTATTGAGAATTTTGGATATGTGAGACATGTTCCATTGAATTGATAGTGTTTTTTCCAGTGGGAAAAACTTTTTTCCACTCAAAAAGGTGTTCGGATAACCAATATATGACCATTTTATCATATCTACTCCATTTTGTATCTCTTCTGGTAGAGGTTTGAACTTGTACAATTGTAACTGAGTATTTTATCAGTTTAGAGCTATATAAAAGCCATGTATATTTTTAATAAGTTTCATTATTTTTTCCATACAGTGAATAATAAATATCCAAGTTTTCCCTCATATGGTATTCATATTTTTGTAACCAATGATTCCATGTATAAATCTTTCTCATATGGTTATGCCATTTACATTACTGAATGTAAAACTTTAATAGAAGTCCTTTCTGGCATGTTACTAATTAAATTATATTTTTGTAGATGTATTTTATTCTTATTTAATATGTTTTTAAGAGTTAGATTCAATTAGGAGGTGTTTGGGTCGAGTTGAAAAAACAATTCCTATGTGGGAAATTGAGCTAGTTTCACGCTAGTCTTGAGAGGGTGCCTTTGATACTTTATTGGAAATTCTTTGGAGTATATCAGTGGGTTATAAAGTTTTATTTGATTCTATTTGAGTCCACTAAGTTTTTATTTGATCATTTTATTGACTCTGGTAGTGTTTGGGAAGAGTTGTAAACCCCATGTTTTGAGTGGTAAAATTTGACCTAGTGGGGCATAGTTTTGAATCTAGTGGTTCTCTGGGGTTGTATTGGGGTTATAGATATGATTTTGGATATTGAAAATTAAAATGGTGATATATCATACCTGATTTATCAAATTACATTGTTTTGATAGTACACATCATGAGATACACCATCTTATCCCTATTCCAGTAAACATAATAGAGCCACTATTATTGAAGAAATTTGGAAACAATTCATACTCTATTGTAAAGATTGGAACTAATGTGCCTAAATATATGATTGGGTTCACTAAAGTGTTATAATATCATGGTCCTTCCACCTTTTCATTGGATCATCAATTGAAGAGAAGAAATTACAACTATGTCCTGGTCAGATGAGGAGGAATGGTCCTTTCATACCTATGTGGAAGACGAATGCGAATGGTATGAGGAATAGGTGGCAGAATACAGTAATTCATATTAATTCACACTTACGAATGATAAATAATCATGTGAGAAAATATATTAAGAATATCCACCTATGTTCAATTCAACAGATGGTCGATTACACAGTGGGAAGAAGCCAAAAGAACCTATTGAATATATCTAATACTATTTTGCACTGAATGATGAATTATTGAAGACCATATATTTTCAATCATATTGTAGTGTTGCAATAGGAATCTTGTTATTGACCCCCTGGGAGAGATCTAGTAAAGAAAATATTGCAAAAATGGTGAATGAAGTGTGCAAGAAGGTGGGGACTATATGTTTTCCACCCGGAGCTAAGATTGATGAGGAGGGTATGGATGTGCACCCTCAGCCTTCCACATTCAGAGAGAGGAGTCATGAGACACCTAGTTCTTCAAGTTTTCAATCAAAATAATATTTCCATCAAGAGTTTTGAAAGTCACCCCAAGGTGACTCTGAAAGAAGCAAGCACACAATCCTTACTGATGGGGGTTATGCAAATCATAAACGTGAAAGGATAAAAAATCCATCAAATAATGAACCATGTGGTTCCTCTATCCAATTCATTGAGATTTACGAGCACAAAGAAGAAGACACCAAGACAACGCATGAAAAGAAATCGGATTTATGTAGTTTCCATATTTTCGTGCATCAACCCAAGGTACACTCCATTTCATGTAATGAAAATGATGTTATGAAATATTTTAATGTTGATATAGATGTTAGGGATGAGTTATGTGTTGTGAATGTATTCCACAAGAAATACGAATGTCATTACATCCAATAGAAAATGTGAAGATGACACTTTCTAAAGGTGGCTACAAATTGGAAGGGTACTCTAGTTTCTTTGTTGGTGAATTCAAAATCACTTATAAGAATCTTGAGGAAGGATTAAGTTCCCAAGGAAAATAGGATGGAGAACATATATAAAAATAAGAACAAAAATCAAATTTCCATTCGCCATTGGAGCTTCATTATGAATCTAATGACAGTTGCACAAAGGATGGGAAAAAACAGAAAATTCAATGGAATATTTTCCCTATGAGCCACGTCATTCAACAGGGCCATTGAAGGTCAACAAGGAAATGAGTATGGAATCCTTGAAGAATTTAAATGATAGAAAATCATTGATGTTATATTATTATTGGAGAGCTTCAAGTGCATGTGGTATATTTGAAGAAGAGTCTTCCATTTCATACTTGGAGGAAATTCGAAAAGCAGTAACAATTATGAGAGGTAACTATCTACACCTGATTTCTAATAGAGATCATATTATTAAGAATATTGAGATGTATCATTGTTCCATACAAGAATATGAATAAGATATTGATAGAATCTCTCATGAGCTATAGCTCACCCATGAGAGCAATCAAAGTGCACTTAAAGAATCAGAGGAACGGGTTGGACAGCTATGTAGGCAGTTGGAAAAACTACACTCTTCCTCCTATGCTACAGAAATTCAATTGTACATGGTTGATTGCATGAATGATGTGAGGGAGAATCCTCATGTGAGGGTTTATCATGATGATATTTCATATTTTCATGTGTTTTAGGGGAGATTTTACATGGAGGATGTGGTCCAACCACTTGTTTTTCACCAAGAGGATAATGAGTTGCCTCTATGGGAGAGAGACTTAGTCATGGTGGAGGAAGATGAGAATTCTCTTTATGGACCATCCAACAGAGGATTATATGTATCTATGGATTTGGTGTATATATGTATGAAATGGATGGATACGCATTGGCAAGAGATCATTCTAGATAGTGTTCAGTCTTGTGAACAACAGTAGAGGCATCTTTGGTTGTTGTCAGATGCCTTCATCATTCAAAGAAGGACATGGGGATTTCACCTAAGTCAGTTGGGTGAGATGGGTAGCAACATTTTGGGCCTTATTCCTAGTGTGCATATGGAAATTGATGAGTTTCATATTTTTTTGGAGAGGCTCATAGATATTTTTCCCCAATTTAGAAGTCATGAACTTCTCGTTTGGTGGTGGGATCCTGACATCCTTCAAAAAGGTAGATCATTCCAGATGATAGTGATATTTGGAAAGATGCAGCAGAGGCTATGGGATCTAGGCATTCCTAGTGATGGATTTTTTCGGATGACAGTGACTATCAGAAGGGTGCAACACATACATTGGAATCTAGGTATTACTTGGTTCGGGTGTATTAGACACTTTACATTTCTCAGGTTCATTTGGGACCTTGGGATCATTATGAGACTTAGTTGTTTTTGGTGGTTTGTTGGAAAGACAATTGGGAGATGGATTTATCTCTAAAGGGTATGATTATGATCAGAGTGGTGCAGGAGCAACGTGGAAGTCCCTTTATGAGACTAGTTGGGGATATTGGAGATACAGTTGCAATGAAAACTTTTAGCAGCAGAACCAAAGATTGTGGGATATAGAGATGATGAAATGGAACACTTGAAATTCATCCTTGTGAATAGTCATCACTAAGGAAGGGAGCAGGAAAATCAATGAGCATAAGTTGGGGAAGAAGAAGAAGAATTACCACTCCTACGTTTAAATTGCTTAAGGAAAAGAAATCTTGGGTAGGGAAGACTGTAATGTCCCCAAATTTTTTCTATGGAACACTCCAATGGACTAGGGGGATGCATTGGCCTAAGTTACGTGGTAAATTCATGAAAAATTATCAAGGTGGTGATGTGGTTCAAATATGTGTATGGTTTGATGGAACAATTGTGAAATGATGCAACATTAGGCAAAATTGGATAAGGAGGGCACATAAGAAGGTTGATCTGGGCCCCACATGAGTTGTAATTCCCCCAAATTTGAATTTTGAGGTTGAATACAGCATCATGAAGGCATAAATTATAATTTGTAGCTCTCAAGAAGTTTCATCAAGAGGCATCTCATGAGTTGTAACTCCTTGGGATAAAAATAGCAAATAAATGACAATCTATGACATCTATGACAATATTATGACAAATTATAACAATAATTGGGTCTTATCAAATATTACAGCAGGTTATGACATGTTGTAGGTCCTAAATTTTTCCAAGGAGGGCACTAGAGGTGATGGTGGGCCAACATGAGTGTAACTCCCCCAAAATTAAGTTATTCCTTTCAAATTTGAATTTACAAGGTAAATGAAGTTATTATTTGTAAAATAAAATTAGAGAAGAGTTAAATGGGACCCAAGGTGTCATTCTCTCATATAATAACACATTAATATTTTATAAAATATTTGTGAGAGAATTCTAGAATGAGGGGGAAAGTCTCCATGAAGATTTATAAAAAGGGTGAAGACACAAGTGAAGGGAATTTTTAGTCATTTTAAATTTTTACTCTTCGAGATCTTAGATTATCCTTTCATGGTCTATGTTCATCCTCCCTTCTATTGAACTAGTTTCGATGGTGAAAGATTCCACCCTAGCTAGTAGAGAGGAGGAGATCATTTTGATCTCTTCATTGTGATTCATGGAAATTGATTGAGAGGATAAAGCACTTTCATATTTATCTACATATATTCATTACATGTTCTTATTTTCATCTGTAGTACTAGGGTCAAATTCATGTTGGTGTGTTAAATTTCTAGTTAGAAGAATTGTGATTTATGTTGTTTTCTAGGCATTTTGGTGTTGGAGTTATGGGTTCTTAATTAACAAGGGAACACCATTGGATCCATTTTCACTTGCATAGACCATTCATTGGAATTATATGACTTGTATGTGACATAGGGCATGATTTGGGATCCTTCTCTATCATTTGGAGGTGTTTCTTGTTGATTTAGAACTTGGATCGGTGAAGGAGGGTCGAAATGGTGGTTATGCTTTTGACACTCATGAGAATTTTGGATATGTGAGACCTCCTCCATTGCATTAATATCGTTGTTTCCAGTTGGAAAAACTTTTTGTTTCACTCAAAACGGTGTCTAGATTACCGATATATTCACATTTTATCATATCTACTCCATTATGTATCTCTTATGGTAGAGGTTTGAACTTGTACAATTGTAACTGAGTATTTTATGAGTTTAGAGTTGTGTAAGAGCCATGTACTATTTTAATAAGTTTCACTAATGTTACCATATAGTGAATAATAAATATCTAAGTGTTTTCCTCATATGGTGTTCATATTTGTGTAACCAATGATTCCACATATAAATCCTTCTCATATGGTTATGCCATTTACAATACGGATTGTAAAAATTTAATAGAAGTACTTTGTTTCCTGTTACTCAGTCAATTATATTTGTTTGTATGTATTTTATTCTTATTTAAGTTGTTTGGAATATTTAGATTCGATTAGGAGGTGTTTGGGTCGAGTTGAAAAAACAGTATTCCTATGTGGGGAAATTGAGCTAGTTTCTCACTAGTAATGAGAGGGTGCCCTTAATAATTACTTGGAAATTATATGGAGTATATCAGTGGATTATATATTTTTATTTTATTCTATTTGAGTCCATTGATATGATATTTTGAGTATTTTATTGACTCAGGTAGTGTTTGGGAATAGTTGTAAACCTTGTGTTTTGTGTGGGAAAATTTGAACTAGTGCTCGTAGTTTTGAATCCAGTGGTTCTATGGGGTTGTACTGGGGTTGATATATTTAAGTTTGGATAAGGAAAATTACAATGGTGATATTTCATACCTGATTGAGCACATTACAGTGGTTTGATAGTACACATCGTAGGATGCACCATATTATCCATATTCTAGTAAACATAATAAATCCATTGTTATTGAAGAAATTGGGAAACAATTCATCCTCTATTGTAAATATTGGAATTAATGTGCATAAATGTATGATTGGGTACATTAAAAAATGACAAGGTCAAATGATAAATTTCATTAATATATATTAAAATTAAAAATGAATATATCAGTTTAAGTGTCTAGGATATTGAGTAAAGTAATTAAAAAAGGTTTATTCGTACCTATACAAAATTTATTAATGCTATATTAAAACTTTATCGGGTTATCCAAGAAAATGATATTAGCATCACTATTTGTTTTAATGATGAGAAATTAATTCATTGTTGATATCTCCAACCAATTATTAATTCTAGAGTCAAATATAATCGAAAAGGAAAACACTTTTGGTGAAAATAAATATGAAATTAAGGGATTACAACTAACAATTGATGATTATAAATTCATATCCAAATCCAATTTTATGTCTATGTTTGATAGAAAAATATGAATACTTTGGGGACCTTTGTTTTAAAGTGGAGACTTTGTTTTGACATTTTCCTATAGGAAGAAGATACATTACATTACATTGAGATCATGATCAAAAGTGCTCCCTCTAAAAGACCTGAAGGATGTATCATAATTGATACTTTAGTATAATATTATGTCAATAAAAAATATGCAAAAATAATTTGATAATGTTGTCACTAATAAAGATGAAGAAATTTATTGTCAAAAATATCATAGTAATTACTTGCACAAATTAAGAAGTCAAAGAATAAGATTCGGAGCAATAAGAAATTAGACCATGAGAATCAAGATCTGAAGAATAAATTATTAGAGAAAGAGAAAGGGAATTATTCCTCCCTAAAAAATAATAATCATAAATTACTTGAACAAACCAAATAATTAAAGGATTAGAAGCCAGAGAAGTAAGAACCTAAAAATAAAATTGAGAAATCAAAAAATGATGATATTTTTCACCTAAGGAAGAACAATCAATTTTTTCTTATGAAAATCATGATGTTTAAGGATGAAAAGAAAACACTACCAAATTTAGATCAGCTTGTCAACAAAGAACCATTAGTGGACAAAGAGATAATCACTAATCTAGGTGAAGTAGGGATATTGTGAATCTTCAAGTACAAGCAAAACAATATCCATGTATCTCTACCCATAAACATTTAATGGTTAACAAAGAAACACAAGTATGCAAATAATACATACTACCAAGCATGAAACAAGAAGAAACTACAAGTATGACAAAGAGATATCATGTTACAAGGGACAACTTATCGACATAAAAATCAAAAGAGTCAATTTCTTATCTAATCAATGTATCAAAATCGTTCTGAAAAAAATAGAAGTTCACATTGGGAACCCTATAATAGAACAACAACACAAAGTATTGGATTAGGGTGGTTTGACCCTTCATAGTTTGACAACTCTACTCAATACTTAGAAGGTCATTTCATCTCTCAACCATGATCAACTTAAGAATGAAGAATCCTCACAAGGTATTAGAAGCCCAAAACAAAAACATAACTTTATTCTTCTATAAGGACAAATCATAATAATAAATTACAATAATATATCAAGAATAATAATATAACGTGGTTCACCCAATATGGGATACATCCACACATAAATTGCTAATCCTTTATTATTATATCATCTAGAAAAATGAAGGGATACAACCTGTAGAAAACTCGTTGCACTTCCTTTTCACACTCTCACATACTCTTTCACACAATAATAGAGATCATTTTAAAATGCTACAATATAGTACAATACACAGTCGCATTACAATGTTTTCCTTTTATATGGAAATTTCCATGGGAAAATACCACAGGTCACCCAATACTATGGGATCATAAATTGTTGTCCAACAAACATCCCAAAGAAATATTTTGGGGGATTCACCCCCAAACCCCCCCTAATGGGATGAGTGTACAATAAAACTGGGTTAGAAACATGGTTGAACAATAACATCTATGAATTAGGAATACTAGGCTCCACAACCAAAAATATCCCACTTGGATACTGATCACAAAAACTCCACTGTTGTTGCACTTGTTAGACTATGTTATGAACCTTGGACCTAGAAAATTCATCATCTTCACCTTCATGCTTGAAGGCCAACCAAAACTGAGTAGGATCTATGTTTCTCTCTAGTTACTACTTTTGTCAACATATTTCTAGGATTCTAGCTAGTATGTGTCTTTTCCAACTTTAATAGTTCCTCTTCTATAACATGTCTTATGAAATGGTACTTGATTTGTATATATTTAGTATTCGAATGGAAGGATGGGTTATTTTCAATATGAATGGAACTTTGGATGTCACTGTACAACCTGCTATTCTCCTACTTCTTACCCAATTCCTCCATGAACCTATGCAACCAAATCATCTCTTTACTAGCCTCTGTAGCAAGAACATACTCTAATTTCGTTGTTGAAAGTGAAACAACCTTTGTAATTTCAAAATCCAACTTAATGGTATTCCACCTACAGTAAAAACATACACTTTGGTGCTCCTTCTGTTGTCTTTATCACCTACCATATCTGCGTCAACATATCCTTGTAGAACAGTGATTGAACCTCCAAAACATAATGCATGAGAAGTGGTACCTCTCAAATACATGATAATCCACTGTACTTCCTTCCAATAATATTTACCTTGATTATCCATATACCTTCTCACAACTCCCATTTCATGTGCAATATCTAGTCTTGTGCACACCATGGCATGCATCAAGTTTCCAATTGCTTATGAATAGGGAACCTTGGACATGTATTCTATATCCTCATGTGTCTTAGGAAACATCTCCTTACTTAGTTTGAAATGACTGGCCAAATTTGTACTAATTATTTGTGCACTCTGCTTTCTAAACCTCTCCAACACCTTTTCTATGTACTCACCCTGAGACAATGTCAATTTGCATTTTTTCTTGTCTCTTGTTATTCTCATACCAAGGATTTTCTTTTCACCACCCAAATCCTTCATCGCAAATGATTTAGGTGGTTTCCTTTTGAGAAAATTTATATCCTGCATGTTATACCCTACAACAATCATATCATCCACATACAATAACTGGATAATATATTTTTCGTTATCTAGCCTCTTAAAATAAACACAGTGCCCAAAATGACATCTACTATAACCTTGTTCTATCATAAACTTGTCAAACTTCAAATACCACTTTCTTGGAGATTTCTTCAATCCATACAAGCTCTTCTTCAACCTGCGAACCAAATTCTCCTTACCTTTGATCTCATACCACTTTGGTTGTTGCATATAAATCTCTTCCTCCAAATCCCCATGGAGAAAGGTTTTTTTTACATTTAATTGCTCAAGATTCAAATATTCTACTGCCACTAGACTTAAAACAGTCCTAATTGAATTCATTTTAACAACAAGATGAAATATTTCATCAAATTATATACCTTTATTTTTTGAAAACCCATTTACCACAAATCTATCCTTATACCTCTTATTCCCTCCTCCTTCTTCCTTCAACCTGTAAACCCATTTATTCTACAATGTACTTTTACCTGCAGAAAACTTAACCAAATCCCAAGTCTGGTTTCTTAACAGTGAGTCCATCTCCTCATTCATTCATTTCTCCCACTTCTTTCTAGTTTCCACTTTCATTGCTTCTTCATAACATTCAAGTTCACCAGACTCAGTCATCAATAAAAAATACAGTGAAGGAGAGAATCGTTTAGAGGGTTTACTTAAACTGTCAGATCTTCCTACATTTGTAGGATTTTCAAGTACCTATTGTTTCTTTTGATTTTTTGGTACCTTTGGAACTTCATTTTCTTTTATTTCATCAAGTACTGTGTACTATATGTTTTCCTTTTCTTATTTATTTCCCTGCAACTGATTTTTGTACATAAACTTTTCATTGAATACTACATCTATACTCCTAATGGCTTTGTGATTTTCATAATCACATAAGTGATAACCAAAATTATCAACCTCGTATCTAATAAAGGTGCATTTCTTAGATTTAGCCTCAAGATTTGTTCTATTTTATTTATCAATATGGACAAATGCTTCACAACCAAAAGTTCTAAGAAATGAGTAGTTTACCTTTTTACCTGTCCATGCCTCCTCTGGAATTCCACCATACAAAGCGCTTAAAGGCCCTTTGTTTATTAAATAAATATCATTATCTAAAGAATCATCCCAAAATTGTAAGGGAAACACTGCATGCAGTCTCACACACCTTGCAGACTCCATGATCGTCCTATTCATCATTTCTAACACACCATTTTCTTGTGGTGTTCATGGGGTTGTCTTCTCTCTACGAATCCCATTGAATGAACAGTAAATATAAAACTCCTTACCATAGTATTCACCTCCATTATCAAATCTAATACATTTTAACATTTTTCTTGCCTCATTTTTAACCAAA
Organism: Pseudotsuga menziesii; assembly: GCA_001517045.1. Classification (NCBI taxonomy): domain Eukaryota; kingdom Viridiplantae; phylum Streptophyta; class Pinopsida; order Pinales; family Pinaceae; genus Pseudotsuga; species Pseudotsuga menziesii. The sequence goes on from LPNX010623953.1 coordinate 486,628, forward strand.
TATTTCCACTTCTTAAAAGTAAAAAACACATCATATTTCAGTTTAATGCAATAAACCCAATTTTTTCTAGTTGCATCATCAATAAAAAGTAACATAATAAAGAGAGCCACCAAGATATTGTACCTAATTCAGTCCCCATACATCTATATGTACAAGCTCTAAATTTTCACTCATCTTTTGTTTCCCAACTCTAAGAAATATGACTCTCTTCTATTTTCCATAAACACAGTTCTCACAGAATTCCAAACTTACCTACTTTAGGTCTGGAAGAAATTTCCTTGAGTGAATAATTTGCATCCCCTTATCACTCATGTGGCCAAGCCTATGATGCCACAACGTTGTGAATGTTTTGGTGGAAGCTACAAAGATAGAATAATCAGTATTATGAGGACATAAATAAAACGTACCTATCATATCTCCTTTTTATATTACCAGTGCTCCTTTAGTGATCTTCCACCACTTTTTTCCAAATGTAAACAAACAACCACTATCTCTCAACTTCCCTATTGAGATCAGATTTATTTTCATAGCAAGAATATTCCTTACATCCTTTAGCATTTGTTATATTTGATTTTACCACACTTGGTAGATCATGTTTTTATGTCCTTCCCTGTCCCTATGCAAGATCCTTGGACCCCTTTGCTCAAAATATATTGTCATGCTCCAAGAAATCCCTTAAAAAACACTTGTTTATTGATATACCCAAGTTTTAGCAAAAAATCAACGTGTACATGCATCTTGCTCCACTGTGAACCACGTACCTTGGGAAATGTGCATAAAAAATAAAATATTTGGAGTTTTCATTAATGAGTCATGAATAACTCGACTATTTTCCTTCCATATGCTTGAAAACGCTCTGAATCGACCCTTCAATTCCTATTGAAGGGCTATATATTGAGCCTATTGGATGCATTAGAGGAGGAGAACTTATGAGAGCAAGGAAACATAGTGTGTTATCACTCCAGGAAAATCCTCTCGGTTGTGGCTCAAGGACGCCTGGTAACTTAAAATGTTTTTAGGGTTTTCTTATATGGATCAAATCAGGTGACCTATATAACCTTCCACTCTCAAGACATGCATGAAACTCACTCAATTACAAGGCTTTTAGTTACAACTATTCAAAAGTTGACAGTAAGGTGCAGGGATGGAGAACTCATCAGGTTGGCAGATTTACATACAAAACAGATGCATATAAATGGCTAAATCATGATAAGGATGGTACTTATAAATCAAATCACATTAACACACCAATAGGATGACAACTATTAGTTATTAATCAACTTGAAAGTAACCTAAATGCACATTCAGGCATAAGTACAATAAAGACAAAGATGAAGGCTGAACAAATCATAACAAAAGAGCTTATATTCAAGAATGAGCAAAATGAGAAGCTGACAATAGTATAGGTTTAGAAATCCCTGAAGTCAAACCTTTTTCATAAAATCAGTCTTAGGCTTTATAGCCTTTACAAAATGTACAGATCCTAAAAACTTGGATCTGTTTTTTACAAAAATAAACAAAATAATAGTTTTTGCAAATTAGGGTTTCAAACCCTACCTAACTACTTGTCTAACTATACTAAATATTTAGTCCATTGAATGAACTTTTAAATAACTGAAGTAATTGTTGATGACTACTACTACTGGTCCTCTGCCAATTAAGCCACTGATCTCTCTTTGACAGCCAGGGTTGGTGGCCTTTCGTGCTATTATGCCATAGTATATCTTAAACATAACCCTTTCTGATGCTTCCTTCGGCATCTTCATCTTTAGATCACATCCCTGAACCATCTCTAGTTGCCCAAAACCATTCATGTATGCCAAAAACTTGCTTTTAAGCCTCTGTCTGCTTTCATTGGTTAAGAGGCTAGTCTATTTAAACCACTAGGTGCCAAAAGTGGCGCTTTCGGTGGCTAATGAACTGCCCCATCGTCCGCCTAAGCCGCTAAAATCCCTGTTTTACAAAAATTATTAGGTTTTCCTCAAAAATTTCTTTTCAATCCTGTTGGCTCTGCTTTCCTCTTCTGTAGGCTTCATGCTAGGAGTGTTAACAGTGCCTTGGCTAGCTTCAGGAGGTTAGATACTAACCGCAGCTTTAGCTAGGGTTTCTAAGGTGGCGTGGATGCTAGGGTTTGCTTTGATTTCCTTCAGCTGCAACCATTGGAGCCTAACCATCATGTATAATCTAGTATTGTCCTTCAGGTATTTTGTGTTCAACCTTTTCACGAAAATGTATCTTTCTCTCTGCTCCAAGTAGGACTTGTGCAGTAACTTGTTCCTATTGGTCAATGTTTCATTAATTCTCTTCAGTTCTCTTTCCAAGACTTCCATTTCATAAATCTGCCTCAGTAGCTGATTGATCTTTTGACTTTTAGGCTTGCTGGAGGAAGCCCTTTCTGTTGTTTCCTCTTACTCCTATGGTGTGGGGGATGGAAATGCTCCAGACACTTGTACAATTTGCAGAGTTAGGGATGCATCCTCTCCTTTCTCTTCCTCAAAGTATGAATAGGGTAGATATAAGACATTCTCATGGTGTGCTTCTACCCCCTGACCCTTCTCACTAAAGTCCAAGTTCCTTTTGGATTTCTTGGTCTTGGAAGAGGATGGAGGTTGTTCTGTTGCTGCTATTAGGGAGATGGCCCTCCCACTCCTTGGTGTGTTGGATTTATTAGCAAGAGACTTCCCTTTCTCTTCTGGCTGAAGGCTTGTCTCAAAACTATTCTAGAATAGAAAGTAAGGCCAAGCCATATTTCTTCTCTTCAATGGCTCCTGGACCAATAGCTAGATAAGACCATGGTGGGACATCCTACCAGAAATATTGAATGGCTGGGATTTTACTTGATGTGCCATCTTCTCTAGACTTCTGTGTAAATAAAAGGGAAAATTGAGAGGGATTTTACCTATGAAGTGATTCATGAGCTTGAAATGGTAGATCATTGCTCTGTTATATCTCCCTTCACAGGTTAGGTAGACCACAATGGCCTTCAGCAGCTGTTGCCAGTTCTATTCTAGCCATGATGATGGCACACTCTTCTTACATACCATTCCTCTATGCTCAAGCTTAAGGTAAGACCTGAATTCCACATCTTTTGGAATGGTGGTCTTGAACCATTTCTCTCCTATGGAAGGGATTTATGTTACCTCAGTGACTAGTGTTTCATCTATGAGAAACTCCTCTTTTCCTATGACTATTTTTGAACCATCAAATGAGAGGGCAAAAGCTTCAGCCACCTGCTGATGGAAGCCTTGTATTTTTTCACAGAACTTGTAGCAGCCCACCTCCGGGAAAATTCTACAGACCTTTGGATGTGCTTCTAAATAACTAATATCACCTAGCTCCTTCCTAAGAATTGGTCCACTCTTCTTCATCTTGATGGGTGTATCTCCTGGGTACCTGCAAAACAGTTTCAGTCCTGTATGTAGTATGCTTTAGCAGGCTGCTCTTTCAGGGCTAGTTTTTTCAGGTGGAGAAAATGCTAATTTTGAAAATGAAATCAGAATGAGTTTCTTGGCACTAATTATGAGGGTTTTCTGTTATTATGTAGGATGAGATCACAAAGTAATGGCAGCAGCCTGATCTTATAGATCTCCCTTCCCACATAATTGTAACCTACATCATCCAGAGCATTCGGTGGCTTTTTTATGATCTTTTAGACAGGTGGAGGGAGACTGAGGGTTTCTAGTCAAATCAGTCCTTTTCCAGTTGCATAATGACCCTTTTCACTCATTTTCCCACACAGTCACACAGGCCCAGATCTTTTCAGTGGTTAATCACGCTCACAAATGATCATTTATCTTGCTGACGATTTCCTAACCGTTTTCTTATTTTTCCCTTTCCGTGCTTAATAGCCTCTGGGAATTTGTCAGCTAGCCGCCGAAAAGTTAGCTTTTGGTGGCTAATGGAGTGTTGTCTTTTCTGCTTAAGCCACCGAAACTTTTACCCCGTCACCATGGTGAACTCCTGCTTTTGGCAGATAATGCCTCATCAGAAAACCTTTTTAACTACCAAAAACATGTCCTTTCAGTGGTTAATGAAATGCCCTAGCTTTCGCCTTAGCCACCGAAAGTGATTTTCACCCGATGCTTATCTTCTTGCTTTCGATGGTTAGCACACGTGCTGAATCTTTCTCTAATCTACCGAAATCAATCCTTTTCAGTGGCTAATGAGCTACTTCGAGCCTCGCCTAACCCACCAAATGTATTTTTTCCAATGCTGCTCACTGCTTGCATTCAGCAGTTAAAAACCTTCTTGTTCCTCTCTCTAATCTGCTGAAAGTGACCCTTTTCAGTGGCTAATGAGTCTTCTGGAGTCTCTCCCAAGCCACCGAAAGTGTTACTTTGATTCTTCTTGCTCGAACCGCTCTCGGTGGTTTACTTTTTCCTTGCGTTCAACTGTTTGGCCACTGAAACATAGCTTTACGGTAGCTAATGAGCTATAATAAGCCTCACCTAAGCCACCAAAAGCTATAACTTTTTAAAATTTTCATCCAAATAAAAAACAGAGGCTTTCAAATTGTCAGTCATACTCCTATCTTTCATTACACGAGTTTGATTCTTCCTGCTATCAAAATGAATTTATTTTGAGAGATAACATATGGCTCCTACTTGGGGATGGGAACCTCCCAGTGAGGTCCCAAGAATCCCAGACCAAAATGCCTTTCCCTACAAGCAACTAAATAACTTAACACTATAATTTATTGTTCCATTGGGCATAGAGTTTATTCTGTAAGCAAAAACAACCTGCTATCTACTAATTTACAATAATAAGGCCTCAGAGCCTCAAATAAAGTATAGTTTCAAAAAAATCCCATTCACTGGGTCGTCAAATACCTTTTCCCCTTCCAGATTCTGCAATTTGAAGGTGTTATTCTTATGTACCTAGGCTATCACAAAAGGGCTAATCCACAAAGTGTCAAATTTTCCATGTTTTCCCTTGTCCTGTCTGACAGCATCCCACTTGAGGATCCAAACTCCAACCTGGAAGTTGTTTGGTTTTTCTCTTTTGTCAAACATGCCCTTTATCCTCTATTGATGGGCTTCTAATTTTCCTATAACTTGCTCTCTGATTTGTTGTAACTCCGCCAAGTCCATCATCCTCCTCACCATATCATTTGGTTCATCTTCCTCTTCCTGAAAGAACCTTGCCACTGGAAGAATGAGCTGGATAGGAAAAATGGCCTCAGTACCATAAACTAGCTTGAATGGAGAAGTCCCTATGGATCTTTTGTATGTTACCCTATCAACCCATAAAGCAAACTTAAGCTTTGAATCCCAACTTTTCTGATTTGTCTCCAGCAGTTTCCTAATGATCCTGACTAATGTTTTGTTGGATGACTCGGCTAGGCCATTGCCTTGTGGATAATAGGAGGTGGAATGCACCAATTGAATTCCCATTGACTCACACATGTTAACTAATGCCCCAGCTTTAAAAGCTGGTGCATTATCAGTTACCAACCTTACTGGGCAACCAAACCTGTTAAATATATTCTCATATAAAAATTTCATGATGACTTGATGAGTGCCATTCCTGGTGGGTACTACTTCTATCCATTTGGTAAAGTAATCAGTGGCTACTAAGATCCATTTATGTTGTCCACTGGAAGATGGATTTATTTCACCTATGAAATCCAGACCCCATTGCTGGGAAGGCCCATTCACCACAATAGGCCTAAGGGGTAAGGATTTGAGCTGTTGCTTCCCTATAAATATTTGGCATTGGTCACAGGCCCTTACAAAAGTGCATACATCAGCAAAAAGGACTAGCCAATAGTATCCTGCTCTTAAGATCTTGTGGGTTGTAGTTTTCCAATAGTGGTGGCCCCCACATGTGCTGGAATGAAAGTGATGCATGACATGTTCTACTTCTTCCTTATCTAGACACCTTAGCAAAACTCCCGAGTAATCTTTCTAGTACAGCAGTTTGTCAATTATGCAAAAATTAACAGATTTTAACATCAGAGCTCGTGCTCGGTTAGGAGTGAGATCAGGAGGAACTTCTAATTTTTGCAAAAATTGAATAATACCTGAGTACCACTCACATGAAGATATGTTTTTAGCTCCTAATGCAATGTCATTCTAATCTTGATCTACTTCTGCTGCTACCACAGTCTGCACCTTTGTTGAGTTGACACATGTGAAGTTTATTCCCATTAGGTCACGATTTCTTTTAGCCATGAGTTTGGCTAGACCTAGTCCCTTCACCAGCTTAGTGGGTTTCACCTCTATATCAAACTCAATGAGCTTGGCAATCCACTTGGCTCTCTTCCCATCAATGTCAGGATGAGTCAAAACATCCTTCACAGCAACTGAAGGGACATATGCAAGGAATTTTGAATGGAGAATGTAAATTCTGAAAGTATTCAAAGATTTTATGAGAGCATAAGCCTGTTTCTCAATTGGATCATACTTCAGCTTAGCATCTCTCAAGGTTTTGCTTAAGAATTCAATTGGATGATAAAAACCCTCATCATTTTTGTGTAATAGTACAGTTTCTACTGTGTCATAGGATGCAAAAGAGAAAATGTAAAAACTCTTGGTGTAATCAAGACTAATCAGGGTTGGTGCTTCCATGATAGCCTTCTTAATGTCTTCAAAAGAGTTTCTTTCCTAATCAATCCATTTTATTTCTGCATCTTTTTTCAGCATGACTGTTATATGTTTTATAAGCTCGGAGAAATTAGGGATGAACCTCTTGACAAAGTTTATCTTGCCTAAAAAGGACTAAATGTCTCTTTTTGACCTCGGTATTGACAGCTTCTAGATTGCTTCCACCCATACCAAATTGATCTTTAAACCTTCAGCTGAGACTATGTGGCCTAGGATTTTTCCTTCACTGAGTGCAAACTGGGACTTCTTAGGTTTCAATGATATTCCATACCTTCTGCACTTCAGAAATACCTTCCTTAAATGCTACAAGTGGTCATGATGGCTGTGAGAGTAAACTGTTAGGTCATCCAAATATATCAGCACAAATTTATCTTTCAACCCTATAAAATCCAGGTCCATGGCTCTCTGAAAAGTAGCCCCAGCATTCATTATCCCAAATGGAATTTTAGCATACATGAAGGTGCCCCAGGGGGTGGTAAAGGCAGTCTTCTCTTGGTCATCAGGGTGCACAGCAACTTGGTTGTATCTAGAGAAGCCATCTAAGAAGGACATAACACTAGCCCCTGATATTTTCTGCAGCAGGTGTTCAATCTTGGGCAGTGGATAGTTGTCTTTCTTGGAACACTTTTTCAGGTTTCTAAAATCCACACACAACCTGATTTCCCCATTGTTCTTTCTTACCACTACTAGGTTTGCAATCCACTTGGAATACCTGAGGGGGATTATGATCTTGGCTTTGAGGAGCTTATGGATTTATTTTTCAATTACTGGTAATAGGAGAGGACTGATGGATCTCAGCTTCTGCTTGAAATGGATGGTGTCCTTCTCCAAAGGAATCCTGTGTTGGATGATATTGGTTTCATAGGTTTTCGGGTCACTGTACTCCCAAGCAAAGACATCAGCAAACTCTTTTATCAGGCTGCAAAACTTTGACCTCTGATTAGCAGTCAATTTAGTAGACAAATTTATAAGTTTTGGATGGCTTTGGATACCTACGTTTTGCTCTTGGGCAGCAGGATCTAGCTCCTTTTTGGCAGGCTTGAAAGGGATGTCATTGTGATCAAACAGCTCTTCCAGTGGTACTAGGACTCGAGGTATGTAGTTTCTGGGTAGTTGAACAATTTTCTGATCAGCCACTTTATCTTTCAAATTGAGCTGCTTGGATTCCTCCATGTTTAGGTTTTCCTAGTCTATGTGCATATCAGAGAACTCATCTACTAGTTGAAGGAATTTACTAAACTCATCATCATTTTCAAACACCTTCTAGAATTCGACATTGTTTGGCAGGGAAGGTCTGTATTTAACTTGAACATCATAGCTGATCTTAGGAGACAAAGGAGGAATAAACAGACTTGCATAGACATCCATGGAATCAGCTAGGTGATTCAAAGCCCTAGTTATATATGACAGTTCAAAAAACATAAAGGAGTCTCTGAGTTTCCACACCTCATCCCTCTAGGCCTTTAGTATGATGTCTTTTGTCTGAAAAAGTGTTGTTTCCCTGCTGTATAATGAGGTTTGCATCTCCAAAAATCCTCATGCACATGATCCCCATCTCCTTGGCATCTTTAACTCCTAGCAGCAAGGCTTCATATTCTGCTATATTGTTAGTGGTTTTAAAATCAAGCTTGTAAGACAGATAAATGTTTTCCTTGGATGGGGAGATCAATACTACACCTACACCTGCTAAGCTTTGAGTGCCAGTCCCATCAAAATACATGCTCCAGACTGCTATGGTCACTTCTTCAGGCTGCTGATAGGTGGGCTTAGTGAGTTGGACTGATGTTTGCTGAGAATCATCTATATGCAGAATGCATGACCCAAAATCAGTGCCCATTGCATAGATGGGGTGATTCGTTGAATTGCTCTCCTTGCTTAGGATGTAGGCCAATTGATTTTCCTGGTAAATCCTCTTAGTCTCTCCTCCAAACATGGGGATGGTGGCATATGTAAGATCCATCTGAAGGGTGCCACCTAGCCTTTTGCTCCATGATCGGGATATCAAGAGACCAAATTTTGGAGGGATACCAGCCACTACAATGTCCATCATGATGATTTTCGAAGGTAGCTAAGTTAGGTTCACAACAAGGTCTTTGATGAGGCCCAAGCACTTGAATTTTCTAGATTCAAAGGAGAATAAATCATGGTAAGGATTTTTGATGTTGAGACCAAGCTCATCCGTCACAGCCTTTGGCATTAGGTTATGAGAGGCTCCTAAATCCAGCAGACAGTTATGGAGGATTTTATCATGGATATTCAAGGATATGTAGAAAGGTGGGCATGATTCCTTTAGGTTTTTTATCATGGGGCCTAGGGTTACAACAGGATTTTCATCTTGTAGGTTCACAAAGTCAGTGTCAATATGCTCCTTAGGCTGAAGGGAATTCAGCATGAAAGACTTGAATGCATCATTTTTCATTAGCTCAATTAATGGGAAAGGGATCTTCAATTTTTGAATTTCTGACTCAAGGTTGAAAGAATAATGCAACCTATCCGGAAACCTCACCTCATGCACTGGAGATTCGATTTGGACCTGATCAGGAATGGCTGGAGGTGCTGGTTTCTACAATGATTTGGATGTGATAGCCACCTTCTTTGGTAAAACAACAACCTTTTTAGCTGGTGCAACGGGCTTTTTGACAGACACATCATTCTTCTTGAGAGGAGCAACCATCCTAGACCTTAGATTGTACCCTCCCTGACCATCAGCCTGATATACAGCCTCTTCGGTGATCTATTCATAAATTAGGGCTTCCTCATATTCTTCCTGTGTCAGAAAAGAATAGTCCACCTCATCTTCCATGCAGTGGATGTTGTCTTCAGCTTCTCCTTCTTCTTCAATGAATTATGGCTCTTCTTCTAATACAACATTCTAAAATGGAGCTATTATTCTCTGATCTTCCCCTTGATTCCTTTCCCTTCTGAGAATATGAACTGGGGGGTTTCCTCTTCTATAAGGGACAAAATTAGGGTTTTGAGGAGCAAAGTCACTTGGCCCTTTACCCCTAACATGTATATGTCCTTGGTCCTTCAATATAGATATTTCAGCAGTTAGGTTATCTGATAATTTTGTCATTTTTTCAATCTTGTTCTCTGATGAAGAAGATTCAATAGGGTCTGTTGGATGCTTCTTCCTATCTATCTTTCCTTTGACCTTATGAGATGCCAAAATGTTTGATTCTACCTCTAGGGCAGCATCCTGCATGAGTGACAGGGAGGTATACCTCCTTTCTCTGAGAAGTAGGAAGAAATCAAAGTCAAAGGCATTTGCATAAGTTATCCTAGCTGAGGTATCAGTCAGTTTGATTTCAGTGGGGTTCTTGCAGTACATATTGTTGAATCTCTTGGTGAAGTTGGGGACAGACTCCCCATTTTCTCTTTTCAGGTTGCTGAACTTTGTGATATAGTAGAGGTGGTCTCTCCTCTCTCCCCAATGCTTTAGGAAGATGTCATCTAGGGCCTCAAGGCCTGCCACTGATCCAGCAGGCAGTTCCTTAAGCCATTTCCTAGCCTAACCATCTAGGATTTTCACAAAAACCCTAGTCCATACATCTTCTTGCTCTATGTTAATATTCTCAGCGTAGCTGTAAAATGCCTCTAGATGTTCTTCAACTATGATATCCCCTTCTCCTGTGAACTTAGGCATATACTTGAGGTAATCTCCAGTAGGCATGGCAAAGAGGGGATTTGGTAAATTTAGGGGGGCATACCTAGCTACCAGGATCCTTTCCATTTTGGTCAATTAAGGGGCATCCATTTTGGAAATGGGTATGGAAAGGGTTGAGGAAGGCAGCACTGATGAAGGTGGTGGTATACTTATCCCAGTGGAGTCACCAGGGATTGGATCTTCACAAGCAGCAGTGATTGAAGATGCCCAAACCCTAAGATTTTATTATGTATTTATAAATTCCTGAGAATTAAGTGTTTCAGCAGAAGAAATAATAGAAGAATTTTTTTTTGAAATACCTAATGTGGCTTCTTATGCAGCACCGTTGGCCTGTCTTAGTAAAGCCCTATCTCTTCTCAAAATTTCTTCTAGATCTAAAATCAGTTTTGCTGGTGGCCCCTTAGGCTTTGCTCTGGTACTTGGTCTTCTTGAAGCCACCTTATTTCAATGGAGTCACCAGATAGATGATTACAACCAAAATAATGTCCAAGCTTTGTCTATCATCAAAGCAAGGATCTATGTTATCTCCCAGGGAAGCTAAGCTTCAATCCTCTTTCCCTGGCAACGGCGCCAATTTGTTATCACTCCAGGAAACTCCTCTAGGTTGTAGCTTGAGGATGCCTGGTAACTTAAAAAAAGTAGGGTTTTCTGATATGGATCAAGTCAGGTGACCTATATAACCTTCCACTCTCAAGACATGCATGAACTTCACTCAATTACAAGGATTTTAGTTACAACTGTTTAGAAGTTGACAGTAAGGTGCAGGGATGGAGAACTCATCAAGATGGAAGATTTACATACAAAAAGAGTAGAACAATGGTACCATCATGCACAAGCTATCTGATGTAGTGCATATGGATCTCAATGTGTTTGGCTCACTATTTCTGAACTGGATCATTGCAGATTCGAATGATGCTCTGATTATCACTGTAGATAATGGTTGAAAATTGTGATTTGAAGCCACATTCTCCAAGTATCCCCTGCAACCACAAACATTGAGTTGCTGCATTTACAACTCCTCTATACTCTACTTCTGTAGATGAGAGTGCTATGCCACTCTGCTTCTTGCTTGACCAGCCGATGGGACCTTCTTGCAAGCATGAACACATATCCTCATGTACACTTTCGATCTATGTTGTCACCTACCCAATAATTGTCAGTAAACCCAATCAAATCAAGATCAGATTTTGCTTTGTAGAAGATCCATTGAGTTCGTGTTCCTTGAACAAAATTTAGGATCCTTTTGGCTGCTCTCCAGTGGATATCATGAGGCTGATCCATGTATCTTGAAGCCACACTAACTGCATAAGATAAATCAGTTCAAGTGTGTGTAAGATAAATCAAACACCCAATCAACTTCCTATACAGTGTATTATTTACCATAAGAGAAGAACCTGCTTCTTCAAGCTTAACTCCTGAAAGGAAGGGAGTCTTGCTTAGCTTGCAATATTTCATGTTGAACTTGTTTAACAAATCTAGAGCATACTTGAACTGATGTACTTTTATTCCATGTTGGGATTGAGCAATTTCGAGACCCGAGAATTGGCTCAACAATCCCAAATCTGACATAGAAAATGCATGGTTCATTGCATCCTTCAAGGAGGAAATGTCTTTCTTTGAACTTCCTATAATCAGTAGGTCATCCACATACAATACAATAATCATCAAAGAACCATGAATCAACTTCAAATAGACATTAGGATCAGACTTGCATTGAACAAAACTCAGTGACAACAGATATCCATCAATCTTGGCATACCAAGTCCTGGGGGCTTGCTTGAGCCCATACAATGATTTCTTTAACCTGCACACTAAATATGGATTAGAAACAAACCCTTCAGGTTTCTGCATGTAAATCTCTTCAGTGAGATCTCCATTTAGGAAATCACACTTCACATCCATGTGATGTACCTCCCACTGCTTCGAAGCTGCAATGGCTAAAGCTAGCCTTATCGAGTCCATATTTGCCACTGGTGCAAAGGTTTCATTGTAGTCAATACCATGTACATGTGGGTATCCCTTGGCTACCAATATTTCCTTATATTTCAAAGGTGAACCATCAATAGCAAACTTAGTCTTGAAAACCCACTTACATTGAACTAGCTTCCTCCCTGGGGGAAGATCAACCAGTTCCCAAGTGTTGTTCTTTTGGAGCGAGCTGAATTCTTCTTTCATGGTTGTTTTCCATCTTGGATCACGTGTTGCATCTTCATTTGTCTATGGATATGATTCAACCATCAGATATCACTTCTCATCTAATAGAGGATATTTCACACAAAGGACATTCTCAAATTGAGATCTAGTCCTCCTAGTGTCATTAGGATTTCCAGCTAGTTTCCCAGCTGTTACAGGTATAAACTAACTAAGAGGGGGGGTGAATCAGTTAGTTAAGATTTGTTACAATACACTTCTTTTAACTTAGAATCAATAAACTTTATGGCAGTCACTCTTTGCTATGAATTTAGAGTTATAAACATAAGAACAGATAACATAATACACAGCATTCAATCACAACATTTAATCACATATATGATACATAGATATTTCATGAGGAAACCCATAAGGGAAAAACCTCTTCTTCTTATGATGTCAAAGGCTTCAATGGTTGTACATCACTTCTTATTTGAGCACCGACTCTAAGAGGTTGCAACCTCTAAATGCAAGCATCAACTTACTGAGAGCATCAACTGTCACTGTGACCCAGCACCAACTGGGTGGGAGCACCAACTTCTAGTTTATCCCAGCAACAACTGAGTGAAGACACCAATCTTCAATCTCTACAAGCACCCACTTGCAGACAGAGACATAAATTCTCCCCTAGCACCTCCCTACCTCCCTTATTTGCTAGACTTTCCAATAGAATCAAAATGCAACAATACAGATATGTCTCTGCTTACCAAACCACTCTGCTCTGTTCAACATCGGCTCTTTGCTCCTCTGTTCTGTTCAACTGTTCAGCACATTCTTTAGTTCCTCTACTCTGCTGCACTGCTCATTCAGTATCAGTTTACAGTACTGATCCCTTAATACTCTACACACCATTACTCTCCTCAAAAACAGCTCACCCACACAACTGTTTCTGCTCAATATATATATATCATCTTCTGAGTTCATTTCTCTCTCTGTTTTATCGAAACAACATTCTCAAACCGTTACAGAACCGGTTCAGCTTCAGCATCCTCAAACCGTTACAGAAATGGTTCAGCTTCAACATCCTCTGTACACATCCTTGTTGGAGACATTTACCATCATACACACTCTTTTGGTCAAATTGGCCTAGTTAAACCACTATCCTAAGTTTAATTGACATCAGTGGAGCATTAATTGCCATCATCCCAGTCACACCCACGCATACCTACAGTCAAGGAGGCTAACTTAGCCTTTCCATACAGTCAAGGAGGCTAACTAGAGCACTCCAGGGGTGATCTGTGTGACATTAATGCACCTAATTGCTAACTGGTGGTTACTTTCAATTCAACCAGTCAGTTACAGTCAGTTAAGGTGCCTCCATTCATTAAATATATTATTTAATGATTATTTATTATTATTTAATGAACTGGAGTCAACAAGGCGCCTCCACCAACTTCTGATGGTCAGTTCAGCTTCAGTTAACCTCATCAAGGTTCATTGGAGTCATGCAGTACTAGCACTTGATGATTGGATTGCTATGACATGTGTTTGATCTCCTTCAGTTGAGATTCAGTCATTTATTGCACTCCAACTTCAGTTAGGGTTTGGTGAGTCAATTAGGGTTTTGGTCAAGTGGTTAACTGAGTGAGATTGCATGGAAAAGTGTCAGTTAAGCTAGACTAACTCATTGAATTCGAATTCTCTCCTTAGGTATTTGAATTCTTCATGGAGTTAAGCCATTGCTCATGCATGGGAATTGTAACCCTTTATTGTTTATAAAATATATAGAGAGGAAACCTATTTTGGTTCCAATTATTGCTAATTCATGAGTATTTGTTAATTATTCTTTGATGATTTTGATTCCTAGTTCCTAGATCATGTGCAAGAATTAATATGGTATCAGAGCTTACGGCGGGACGAAGAACAATCTCTCAAAAACAATATTTTTGATAGATTTCTCCATGAGAAGTGAGCAATAGCTCAAAATTCCAGCACTGCACCAGAAGCCAAGGCTTACCACTCAATATCCCAAGTAAAGAACTTGTTGATC
>LPNX010623964.1:0-30252 GCA_001517045.1 Pseudotsuga menziesii
ATATATATGAGTTATGTAAACATAGTTAATGCTTCCATGCGTCGTGTAAGTACACTAATATTACTCAACCACACATCACACATACTCGCATAAGTTAATATATGTCGACACATACATAAACATGAATTTGCAAGGTTTAGATGGTAACTCATATCGTAATAAGATATGACACCAACATAATATACTGAAACACAAAACAAGAATCAATCAAATGGATTTGACACAAAGTTAATAAGTTTCCCTTCTAAAACTTCCATGCCATTCTTATCTACCTACTTCGTTCTATATAATTCATAACTAACTTCTGCATCCTATCCTTCCTTTGTTGGACTGCCATGGAGCGTCAACTACATGACCTAACTCTAGTTAGAACCCATAAGTGGAAGTGTCGACTCTATCGACCAAACTTTCCCAGCATGTACCCACTAGTCATCATCACACACCTTGGGGAGCACGTCGTAGCACAAATCTCCCATGACTTCGGGTTTCGGGGATAAACGGTGGGTAATGCCTCCACCCCTGTAATGGAACAAGGGATTATGTCTACCTCAACATAGTGACTTCCTTGCGACTGTCGTACTCAGGTTTTGTCATCGAATAACCAATTTGGGCAGTTGAGTTTCCTAGAACCCCACACCATCCCACACATCATGATAATAATAATAATCATATATAACAATAACAATTCATTCTCATACCATATATTTTTGAAATCATACCATCGAGGTACTTCCACTTAGTAGGGCTCAACTATCCCTTAGCTCTTTTAAACCTCTCGGTTAGTCTCATAACAAAATGTTGTGCAATCGCCGACATGTACATGCATGATATGTTAATACTAACAACAAAAATATAATAATTTGCACCATGCATCTGGCATCATAATCATTTACTTGAACATAATTTAAATCGATATCCACGTACCATTATCTATTAAATTTTCATGCTAGAGATGTAACCAAAACATGACCATAATACATAATATTAACATCAATCACACACACACACACACACACACACACACACACACACACACACACACACACACATATATATATATATATAATTTCCGCAAAATAATAAATCCATATGTCCACAGTGTCATCAACTGGCAAGGCTCCACAATAATAAGCAAATACAACATACAATGATAATTCAAGAAATAAGGCCAAAACGGGGTGTTGCAAGGGGAGTGTCTCACAAATGGTTAGAGTAGTTGGATTTATTTTCAGTAGAATCTAACCGACATATTTCATAATTCAAATATTTTAATTTTAGAAAAACTTACATTTCATAAGATACTAGCCAACCTTTAAGGGAAGGTGCCCTGGATAGCATTATGGACTCTAGATAATGACTCAGCCTAGCCCTACTACCAACAAGCGTCCATAGCCCCAACGGGTTTTTCACCCTTTTTCTTTGTAAGGGAAAATGGCCTTACATGGTACAAAGGATGAGTGCTCATCCCTTGGAAAATGACTAGTTTATTAACATTCATTTCATTTAATCCTTAGTGTTTATAAATACTACTAATCGCAGTTGTATTTTTTCATCATTTAGATTTAGCATTTATGTGCATCGACGCGTTTCACTTTAACATTTCAAAGAGTACTTGGTTCGAGGATTAAATAAAGGGCTTGGTCACTCTAGAGACGAGACAAAAGAAAACATGTATCCATCATGCACAAGGGTCAAGGTAGGGGAAGGCTCATCGATCTCACAAATCCAAGTCAATAATTCAAAGGTCAAGAATCCATAATGGGTGTAACTGGATGGGTGAAGTGAAGGATGACACCAAACAAAGCAAGGAAAAATGATCATGTTTGTATAAAGTGGATACAAGTGAGCATATACTAAAGACTCATAATATGAATCATTCAACTATTTATGATAACAAGTCCATAAAGAATCATACTAGCAAAAAATCGCCACCTCATGTCACTACATGCTGAGTAAGAGATACTAAGATAGATGAAAGAGAGAAACCATAGTACCACTCCCACATGCATGTTGTAAACATGCTCACTCATCTACATCCATCTCTGATATAACAAGTGAATCACACTCTGACTTTATAATGAAAATAGGAAAAGATGCGTCAATTATTGTTGTTAAGTAAACCATGACCCATCCACTAGATCTCAATGGGGTCATAAAGGGATAAGCCATGATAAAGGGTGACTAGGAGTATGTTATGCATCATCTAGATAGATATCTCCACCGCTAATCATCATAACTCATCTCGTGTGAAATACTATATCAATCATGACAAACTGCTCTGCATGATAGTAGCCATGCTACTATAAATGTGACAACATGAACAAAAAGGAAAAATAACGAATGCGCAAAGAGTTGTCCATTGGATATGAATGGATTGAACACTTATGCAGATTTGAATATAATACTACTAGGGTCATATGATTTCTTGATTGGAATGGACTAGTTAGATGCACACCATGTGATATTAGATTGTCACAACAAGTCATTTACTTTCCTTGATGGTAAAGGACAAAAAAATATAGTGAAGGGAAATCCAAGGCCTATTTGCATAAAAGAAATTACAACTTTTCAATTAAAAAGATGTTTTAGAAAATGATGTCATTTGTATGTAGCTCATGTACAAGAACCAAAAAAGTGTAAAATGCCAAGTTTAGAGGATTTCTCAATATTGCAAGACCTTGCATATTCTTTTGAATAAATATGAAGTTTTCCACAGAAAAGAGAGATTGATTTCTCTATTGATTTGATCACTGGAGTTACACTAGTTTCTAAATTTCCATACAGAATGAGTACACCTAACTTAAAATAGATAGAAACGCAGTTGAAAGAATTGTTGAAGAAAGGATATATACGCCTACGTGTGTCTCCTTGGGGAGCACCATTTCTATTTGTAAATAAAAAGGATGGAACTCTGAGGTTGTGTATTGACTTTAGACAGCTAAACAAAGTCACTGTGAGTAATAAATATCCTCTTCCTAGAATTGATGACTTATTTGATAAGCTCATAGGAACAAAGATTTTCTCAAAGATAGATTTGATATCTGGTTACCATCAGGTGAGGATGAAAGATGAAGACATTAGCAGGACAACTGTCAGGACCAGATATGGTCATTATGAGTTTGTTGTAGTACCATTTGGGTTAACAAAATCATTAGCTACATTTATGTGCTTGATGAATGGGATATTGAAAAAATATCTAGATAAGTTTGTCATTTTATTTTTGGATGACATTCTTATTTATTCAAAATCAAAAGAAGAGCATGAGGAGCAATTAAGATTGGTACTACAAGTGTTAAGAGAACATCAAATTAATTCCAAGCTAAGAAAATGTTCTTTTTACCAGAGATATATTCACTACTTGGGACATATCAACTATGAAGAAGGAATATCAATGGATCCATAGAAGATGGAAGCTATTATGGTATGGCCTACACCCATGAATGTATCAAAAGTAAGGTCATTCATGGGATTGGCTGGGTACTACAAGAGATTTATATAAGCCTTATCCAAAGTGGCATATCCTATTACATTATTGCAGAAGAAAGGAGTTAAGTTTTAGTGGACAAGAAATTTTCCAATAGATGAAGGGATTACTCACTAGTACACCAGTACTCAAAATTGTTGATACCAATGAATATTTTGTGGTATGTACAGATGCTTGTCAAGAAGAAATTGGTGGAGTCCTTATGCAAAATGGACATGTGATTTGTTATGAATAAAAAAACTTTAAAAACGTGAGAAAAAGTATGTCACGCGTGATTTGGAACTTGTTACTATAGTGCATGCATTAAAAATGTGGAGACAATATCTTATGGGCATGAAATTTGAGTTGAGAACATATCATAGTGGACTCAAATATTTATTTGAGAATAAAAATATGAATGTAAGGCAAACAAGATGGCTGTAATTTCTGTGTGAGTTTGATTTTGATAGCAAACATATTAAGTGAAAAGAGAAAAAGGTTGTCAATGCACTCAGTAGAAGAGTTCATATTATGCATGTTTCACCCATTAGTATGTACAAATCATATTTAAAAACAAGAATTATTGAAGCTTTCATAACAAATGTACATTACCATCATATAAAAAAATACAACAAAAAAATATACAACAAAAATATGAATGTTACAAGCTGGAAGATAATGGAATTCTTACACATAAAACCAGAATTTATGTTCCTAATTCAACAAAATTAAGGAAATTGGTAATGAGTGAGATGCATAATGTAACATTTGCAGGGCATCCTTGATACAAAAAGGAAATTCCAGCTGTAATAAATCAGTATTTTTGGCCATGAATGAGGAAATATATTGCTGATTATATAGCAAGGTGCATTGAATGTCAAAAAGTAAAGTTTGAGCATAGACATCAAGCAAGATTGCTTCAACCATTTCCTATACCTGACTGGAAATGGGATGTGGTGACCATTGAATTTATCATTAAATTAACCAAGAAAAGGAAGCAACATGATTCCATCATGGTTGTGGTGGATAAATTAACCAAAGCAGCTCACTTTATACCAATCAAGTCAACTCATAAGGCAGCTAATATAGTAGAAATTTATATGAAAGAGATTGTCAAGTTACATGGGATACCTGTTGATGTAATTGGAACTTTGGAATGTATTCACTTTTATTTCTTATGTATTGTAACCCGATGTTTATCCCGGGATGTATTTGTAATGTACTTGAGTCATGTCATGCCCCGACGTTCCTATCGGGAAGTTTCTATAATGTAAACAAGTCATGTCAAGTCAAGGTGGTTAACTCTCCTATTGTCTAAGGGTTAAAGTCTCCGCAGTTCCGGGGCACTAGGGTTATTAGACTCACCTAGTGAAGTCGGCCCTAGTTGGGTTTAGTCAAGTCGGGAATTAGTATAAATAGAGAGCTAGCCTCTCTATTTATCACACACTCATCCACACTCAGTTATAGCGCATAGTTGAGGAAGGGAAAGACACTGGGGCAAGGAAGAAAGAGATTACTACTGTTGAGAGATCATCTTACTGTTTTTGGGTTTCACTTTGGTGTTGATTCTATCTCTGAGGAAGTTGCGGGGTTTTCTCCATTTATGGTTTCCTCAAGGAAAAACACTCTGTTCATTGTCTCTTGTGTTTGATTGTTGTACTTGTTGTTCTCTCAGTTAAAGATCCTAATGAAATGCTAGCTTAATGTTTAAAATCTAACATGGTATCAGAGCTAACCTGAGAAGAAGACACTGTGCAGATGCGGGAACTAGGGATTCCTATTTTGTGGATCTCTCTCCATAGATTTTCAGCAAAAGTAGGGTGGAATAACTTTCCTCCCTAGGGCACATCTTTCTGTCGAAGCAGAATCCAATTCTGAGGTTTTTCAGTTTTGGACCTGACATTGCTGCCGGAAATTAGGGATTTTCACAGAAGAGGAATTTTTCAGTGATCCTAGGCCTAGATTGATCTCCTCCCCAAAATCGAAGTTAGGGATCAAATTTAAAGCATTTGGTTGGACAGAATTCCGGAAAAGCAAAACCCTAATTTGCTCCTGAACCAGCACTGCAGGATTTCAGCGCCAAATTCAGATCCAACATCTTGACCTGGTAAGATCTAAATATTTTGTATTTCCATTTGAGGTTCTCAATTAAGATGTCTCATCATACCAAGCTTGATGAAAAGCTTGAGGGAGATGATAACTTCTGAGCCTGGAAGTATAGGATCTCCCTGGTCCTGGAAGAAAATAATTTGGACTCCTACATCCATGAGGAGGTTCCAGTTCCAGAGGGAAATGAGGCCAAGGCCTTACATAAGAAGAAGTTGGTTATGGCAAAGAGGATCATTGCAGATTCTATCAAGGATCACCTCATTCCACAGGTGTCCTTCGTCAAAACACCTAAAGCCATGTTTGATGCCCTAAACAAACTGTTTGAAGGGAAGAACATCAATCAAAAGATGAATCTAAGGAACCAGTTGAAGAATGTCAAGATACAGAATGAGAAGACCATCCAGTCATACTTCACAAGGGTCTCCCAGATCAAAGAACAACTAGAAGTTGTAGATGAAGAAGTGGAGAATGCAGAAATTATAATGACAACATTGAATGGCCTCTCTAGGTAAGGAATCTGTGCTAGAAAGAAGTTGGTCAAGTTCAGTAGACTGTGGGAAGAATGTTCTCAAGAAGAAGCTTGGATAGCAGCTTGAGAAGAAAAGATGGGAAGTGAAGATCAAGCTCTCATAGTACACTCCAAGAAAGGAAGAAGGGAAAATCATCATCACCAAGGTAAGCATTCTCATCAGAAAAATAATGTTGTAAGAAGGGATTCATCCAGACTCAGATGCTATACATGCGATGAAATAGGACACTTTGCTAGAAATTGTCCCAAGAATAAGAATGGGTCCAAGAAGAAGAGGAACTCCAAAAGAAGACATCATGCTCACACTACTGAGGATGATGATCCTCCCAGGAAGAGAGTAAAACAAGAAAGTGAAGACTCTTCAAGTGAAGATGAATATGTTATGATCTCCACACTCACGAGAACTGTCACTCATGGAAGCAAATATTTGCTTATTTACAGCGTGGCTTCCAAGCACATGACAGGTTTCAAGGAATCCTTTGAGAAACTATCCGAACATAATTCACCCCATAAGGTGAAGCTTGGGAATGAGTACCATTATCCCATAAAAGGTAGTGGTGAATCCTCCCACAAGCTAGACTCTGGAAAGTCTATAAAAATGAAATATGTCTTGTTTGTACCAGGACTGAAGAAGAATCTTCTATCCATATCAGCATTGGATGCAAAAGGCATGAGGGTTTCATTTGTAGATGGACAAGTCCTCATGTGGCCAAGAGGAAAGACTATTGATGATGCAATAGTGATTGGAGAATTAGAAGGAGGATTATACAAGCTGAAGGGCCATCCAGAACAAGCTATGGTCCATGACACAATAGAGCCAAATGAAATTTGGCACAGAAGGCTTGCACATGTGCATTACAGAGCACTACCACTTGCAAGCAAAGCTATTGAAGGTCTTCCCGAAATTGAAGCAAAACATGAAGGGGTCTGCAAAGGATGTGCAAAAGGAAAGAATACAAAGAAGACATTTCCAAGTAGCGAAAGCAAAGAAAAAGGAATCTTGGAAATCATCCACTCCGATGTATGCGAACCAATGTCATCAAGTTCATTAAGTGGGTATGTATACTATGTTTCTTTCATTGATGACTTTTCTAGGAAGACATGGATTTACTTCATGAAGAACAAAGATGAAGTTTTCAGCAAGTTCAAGGAATTCAAAGCCTTCATCGAGAACCACACAGAAAAGAAGATCAAGACCTTTCGATCAGATAATGGCAGAGAATTCACATCAAATGAATTCAAAGACTTATGCAAAGAATCAGGGATTAAGAGGGAGTTTTCCACCCCTTACAATCCACAACAGAATGGGGTTGCAGAAAGGAAGAATAGAACCATCATGGAAGCTACAAGAGAAATGCTTCATGATCAAGATCTTCCTATGCATCTATGGGCAGAAGCTACCAGAACAGCGGTGTATGTACAGAACCGTACTCCACATAGAGTACTCGAGAACAAGACTCCCGAAGAAGTCTTCTCTGACAAGAAACCAGAAGTCAGCCATCTCAGAATATTTAGCTGTCCAGTGTACATACACATTCCAAAAGAGAAGAGAACAAAATTAGATCCTTCAGGAAAGAAGGGCATATTTGTAGGATACTCTGAAAGCTAGAAGGCTTACAGAATATACTTCCCAGGATTCAAGAAGATCGACATCAGTAGGGATGTAACATTTGATGAAGACATAGCTTACAACAAATCCAGAAAGAGACCTGCTGAAGAGACTGAAGAAGCAGAAGCACCCAGAATTCATGATACAACAATGAATGAAGAAATTCAAGAAGAAGATCGAGTATTTGAAGAACCACAAAGACCTATAGATCCACCTCATGAGAAGAATCCTCACAAGAGGAAACCTGCTTGGGTACGAGAAATTATCTAAGGTGCGGAAAGATATGGGGATCCAAAAGAGAATCACAGAGAAAGAAAGAGATCCAAATCTTGCTCTAGATATGTAGCTTTACTATGTGATGTTATCAATAAAGAACCTTCCAATTATGAAGAAGCAGCAAAATGGAAAGAATGGAAGGATGCTATGATCGAAGAGTATCAATCGATCATGAAGAACGATGTTTGGGATGTTGTCCCAAGACCAGAAGGGAAGTCAGTTGTAACTTCCATATGGATCTACAAGATCAACCATGCTGCAGATGGTAGCATAGAGAAATATAAGGCAAGATTTGTGGCTCGTGGTTTCTCCAAGAAAGAAGGAATAGATTATGAAGAAACCTTTGCACCTGTAGCTAGATACACTTCCATCAGATTGGTACTTGCTTTGGTTGCAGTAATGAAATGGAAGATACGCCAAATGGATGTCAAGGCTGCTTTCTTGAATGGTGTAGTGGAAGAGGAAGTGTATGTAGAATAGCCACTTGGTTTTGAGACACATGACAGGGAGTCTCATGTGTGCAGATTGAGGAAAGCCCTGTATGGTTTGAAACAGGAACCCAAGACATGGTACGACAGAATTGACAGCTTTCTATCCAGTTTGGGCTTTACCAAGAGTAAAGCAGATTTCAACCTTTACTACAAGGTTGAAGATGGCAACCTAGTGATGCTTCTACTATGTGTAGATAATCTGTTTGTAACAGGTATGGATGGGTTGATTGCTGATATGAAGAGAAAGCTTGCTGCCGAGTTCGAAATGAAGGGCTTGGGTATGATGCATTATTTTCTAGGCATGGAGGTGTGGCAGAATGCGGATGGAATCTCCCTCGGACAAGGGAAGTATGTAGTAGAGATCTTGAAGAGGTTTGGGATGATGGACTGCAATTCCATGACCACACCTATGGCATCGAACCTAAAGCTATTGAGTGATGCTTCATCAGAGGCGGTTGATGCTACGATGTATCATCAGATGATTGGGTCCTTGGTGTACCTGACGAACACAAGACCAGACATTTGCTTTTCTATGAACACCTTGAGCCAGTCCTTGACAGATCCGAGACATGTTCACTTGATTGCTGCAAAGCATATTCTGAGGTACCTATGCGGTACAATTGATTATGGGCTCAAGTACAAGGCAAATCAGAAGATTAACCTAGAGGGTTATGTTGATTCAGATTGGGCAGGCAGTGCCATCAATAGGAAGAGCACTTCAGGTTGTTGCTTTAGTATGGGATCAGGTGTGATCTCTTGGTTTAGCAGGAAGCAATCATGTGTGGCACTGAGTACAGTTGAAGCAGAGTATGTCGCAACTTGTTCAGCTAGTTGTGAGGTAGTATGGATGCAGAAGCTACTGTCTGATTTATTTGATCTCCAGATGGATGCTACTTGTATACATTGTGACAACCAGAGTTGCGTGAAGTTGTCAGAGAATCCAGTGTTCCATGACAAGTCGAAACATATCGAGATCAAGTATCACTATATCAGGGATATGGTGCAGAGGGGAGCAGTGAAGCTCCAGTATGTTGCGACGGAAGAATAGATAGCTAATGTATTGATGAAGCCATTGGCTAGGGTGAAGTTCGAGTACTTCAGGGAGAAGCTTGGTGTTCTCGAGATCGAGATTTCCTCCAAGGGAAAATGATGAGACCCATAGCCATTCTGACATGGTGAGAGGATTGGTTCCTTTCATGGTCATATGTAAGGGCTGAGCCATTCTGTCATGGTGAGAGGATTGGTTCCTTCCATGTTAGATGTGAGTGCTGAGCCATTCTGATGAGACTGTAGGATTGGTTCCTACATGATCAGAAGTAAGCGTTGAATGCCATTCTCGGAATGGAGGCGCCTGGTCAATTACCAGGTAGCTCAGTCTGGGACTGGGGGCCATTCTGATATGACTGTAGGATTGGTTCCTACAAGATCAGATGTGAGTGCACGCCTTTCCGATCATTGGTTGAATGGATGTAAGTGCAGAGCCCTTTCGACATGAAGGATTGGTTCCTTGCATGGTCGAATATAAGTGTTGAGCCTTTCCTGATCATTGGTTGAACGGATGTAAGTGCTGAGCCTTTCTGACATTGGTTGTCAGATGTAAGTGCAGAGCCTTTTGGCATGGAGGATTGGTTCCTCGCATGGCCAATTGTAAGTGACGGGCCTTTCCGATCATTGGTTGAACGGATGTGAGTGCTAGGACTTTCTGACAAGGTTGTGGGCTATGTTACCACATGGTCAGATGTGAGTGCTGGGCATTGCCTTTCTGATATGATTATAGGATTGGTTCCTACATGATCAGATATAAGTGTTGGGTGGGCCATTCTGACTTAGGGTCAGATATAAGTGTTGGAAAAGACCTACACAAAGGGTAGGCCGACATCCAGCATGAAAAAGGGTTGGCTCTATCAAACTTCCTATGATGAGAAGAATCATGAGATAGCACCTGTGAAGATTCAGTGTTGATGATCCAGCAAAGATGATCCAGATCGAGGGATGATCCAGATCCAGAGATGATCCAGATCGAGGGAAGATCCAAATCTAGTGATGATGATCCAGATCGAATGATGATCCAGATCCAGGTGAAGATGACTTGAAGATGAAGGTGACTTGAAGATAGATATGACTTGAAGGTGAAGATGACGAGGACTCGATGATGATCTAGATGATACAGAGAATAAGACTTGTGTTGATAAATTATGTCGAGAGAATACCTTCCTAGTTAAGAGGGAGTGTTGATGTAATTGTAATTTCAGAATGTATTCACTTGTATTTCTTATTTATTGTAACCCGATGTTTATTCCGGGATGTATTTGTAATGTACTTGAGTCATGCCATGCCCCGATGTTCCTATCGAGAAGTTTCTATAATGTAAACAAGTCATGTCAAGTCAAGGTGGTTAACTCTCCTATTGTCTAAGGGTTAAAGTCCCCGCAGTTCCGGGGCACTAGGGTTATTAGACTCACCTAGTGAAGTCAGCCCTAGTTGGGTTTAGTAAAGTCGGGAATTAGTATAAATAGAGAGCTACCCTCTCTATTTATCACACACTCAGTTATAGCGCATAGCTGAGGAAGAGAAAGACACTGGGGCAAGGAAGAAAGAGGTTACTGCTGTCGGGAGATCATCTTACTGTTTTTGGGTTTCACTTTGGTGTTGATTCTATCTCTAAGGAAGTTGCAGGGTTTTCTCCATTTATGGTTTCCCTGAGGAAAAACACTATGTTCATTTTCTCTTGTGTTTGATTGTTGTACTTGTTGTTCTCTCAGTTAAATATCCTAATGAAATGCTAGCTTAATGTTTGAAATCTAACAATACCAAAGGAAATAGTTTCAGACAGAGATATAAAGTTTACTTCAAATTTTTGGAAGGGATTATTCATAGGATTTTGAACAAATCTTAATTTAATCACAACATATCATCCATAAATAGATGAACCGGCTAAGAGATTCAATCAAGTTATTGAGTACATGTTAAGAATGTATGTGATGGATCAACCATGAAAATGGAAAGATTACTTATATTTGGTAGAATTTTCTTACAATAATAAATATCATGCCTTTTTGAAAATGAGTCCATTTGAATCCTTGTATGACAAAAAGTGCAACACTCCAATTAGTTGGGACAATCCAGTTGACAAAGTAATAATTGGGCCATAATTACTTAGAGAAATGGAATAGCAGATAGTAAAAATCAAGTATAATTTGAAAGCGACACAGGATAAACAGAAGAGTTATGTAGATAAGGAAAAAGCGGTAAAAGAATTTACAAGTGGGGGATCATGTGTATTTGAAAGTTAGACCAAAGAATATTTCTCTGAAATTAGGAAATTGACCAAAGCTTGCAACCCAATTTTATGGGCCATTTGAAATTTTGGATAGGATAGAAGATGTAGCTTATTCATTAGCATTGTCTTCTTTTTTGTGCATGCAAAATGTATTTCATGTGTATTTATTAAATAAATATGTGCCTGGTCCAAACCACGTAATTGATTGAAATTTTCTCCAGGTGGAAATGGAAGAATAGTATTCTGATGCATCCACTCTGTATCCTCGATGGAAAAGTTAAGTTGTTGAGAAACAATGCCGTCATACAAGTAAAGGTCCAATGGAACCATTACAGTCCTGAAGAATCAACGTGGGAGCTCAAGGATGTCATGCACAGGGCGTTCCTGCAACTATCTTGAATTTTTTTACCAAAAGTTTGGAAATATGCATAGTGTCGGCGATGCACTGGCGATAATACATAAATTAAGGAGAAGGGGAATATAATACCCCAGTTTAACCCCACAAAGGAAAATTGTAAATATTGTTGCAAAATGATAAAAATTGGAAACAAATGGTCGAAATGACTACGACTATGCTAAGATGTATATTTTGATATTAATATGAAAATAACTAAATTGATGTATGGGAAGAAGGACAAAGAAGAGATGGGAGGCTATGAGTCCACCAGTGGGAAAGTATGAGTGTGCCCTAGTTTATCTCCCTAATCCTTAGCAAATTAAACCAATTCATTAAACTATGATTAAGCCTTATTTCATTTACTTAAGAAAGGGATTAAGGTGGGAAAAGTGGTTCCATGTGGAGTGGCGACATGCAAAGTTGATTTATGCCTATAAAAGTGAGTTTTCAAAATAGAGGGGGGTTTTGTTCTTCATCACTTCTCATTCATTTAGAATTTAACTCCATAGCTAGGTATTGTCTCAAAGAGCAAATATTCCATGGAGATACATGAATTTTTCATGCCATTAACCTGGGTAAATTGGTGAGAGACTAACTTGGCCCGCAGCTCGTTCCCTAGAGTCCAAAATTAAAAGACTTCATGTACATTCTTCGTTGGAGTGCCAAAAGGCAACTGGAGGTTGTATGATGGATTGTTAACTCAAAGAAGGGAGCTTGTTCCTGGCATTGGGTAGGTTGATGGGGAAAGAGAATTAAGGATTGGGACAACTGTGGGGGGGTTTAGGAACCAATGGGTTGCATGAGAATTCAACTGAGAAAATTGGATTGAATGAGATCTTTTCCCTTATGGATTGATAGCCCCAACTCAAGGGTGGCTTTCCAAAGTAATTTTTGGCTTGAAAAAATCATATGGTTGGCAACAACGTCCTTCACATGCATCCAAGCGGAGAATAATTGCTTAAAAGATAAGTGTCTATTTGTGTGTGACTGCAATGATTTAATTATGTGTTTTCATTTTATTTAAATTATTGTTTATAAATGATGATATGCATGAAATTTGCTTTAAAATGCATGTGTGTTCATGTTGTGTTGTATGTAAATTACAGTGAATGTATAAATTGTTTTTGTAAACCATAAATATTTATTTCTGATGTTAAATGAAATGTAATTCAATGAAAACGAAATTGGACATCGATGTTAAATTCAAATATGGAATTTGGGTGTCTCGTCATCTCTATGGTTAAATGAGGAAGTCAAGTACATTACACCTATCAACAAATTGGCCTAATCCAAAGTAGGATTGATCCCCAAGTTGAAATATATCCAATTTCAAAACATGTCTCGATCAAATTTCACACATATTCAAAATTTCCCCAATATTTTGATGGCCCAATCCATTGATTGGTCTCATCCCAAAAACTATACACACATTAAAATTACCTAAATTATCAAATCATCCATGATCCTCTTATCAAGCCATCCCCAAAAATAATTCACTAGGTTTGGAAATGGCTCAAATTTTCCATCAATTCCTTTTGATATTCACTTATTCAAAGTTTAAAAGGGGACCAATGAGATCATCGAGCTTGATTTTCACATCGTTCCATTTTTAACAATGTGTTATAAAAGAAATAGAAATGGCTATTTCTTTTAAAACACTGATCTCATTAGCCCATTTTTGTATTTGCACCTTTGAAACATTGAAATGACTACCGATCATGGATCAAATTTTGAGTTCAAAATATCCCAATTAACATATAGGAAATTATCAATGCTAATGTGAACGTTTTTAGGAAATACATTTAGGCATATTCTATTATTAAATTTTTAATTACTGGTCTAGTCTAGCTTGAGCATTAAGGTTGGCAGTTAGAAAAGAAATAGATTGATTTAATTATCAATTGGGATGAATCTAAATGTTGATATGTGTCATGGATAAAAGATTCATAATCAACAAAATAATTAAATTCACACGCATGAGAATCCAACGGATTGTTTTTCTTGGAATATGTGTGGAATGATTAAAAATATTTTTTAGAAGATCTTCAAATAGTGATCTTTGTGCATCTTGGAGGTGGATGTAATCCAATGGGTGAATAATTGGTATACCCTCTTAAATATTGTCATCTGAGAATTTAATCTTTAGAATCTGGTTGGGATATCAACTTGAATGTCTAGGTTTGATCTAATTTGAGGGAATTTTTGTACGGTATATCTCGGGTGGATGTCAAATTATACATGGTTAATTAAATTTTAAACAACTTGTATGCATGCTACTTCATTGACTCCAATGTTCACTTAAATTGTTAAATATTTTCAGAGCATAAGTAATAGATCAATCATGCCCTTTAGCTTCTACATTAAATCATATTTTCATATATTATTCGCCTTAGGTTAAATTATAGAATATGAGTGGAATTTGTATGCAAAAAAGTTCATGACATTGAATAATCGTATGCAAAATATGTTTAAGAGAAAGCATTAATTAAATATTGGTGTAGTGGATTTGCATTATGATGATGGAAATAATTATTTCTTTCTTAAACATCAAATCATATATTTTAATGTAAAGAAAATCAGTTTACCACCACAACCATTCCATGGAATGCTATTATAATAAATGAATGGCATATTCTATCAATTAGATATTGTTTTGACAGAAAAATTGTAAGTGTACAATAATCTCAATAAGATGTTGAATTTATAAATCTAGAAACCACCAAACTATTTAGTCTAGTGCACAAGGTAAAATCTAAGTGTATAATGAGTTTATTTTGGATGGATAACCCAACATGTGATATAATACTTGTAAAGACAAGTGGATTTGATCTATACTTGTCTATACCCATTGCAAGTTGAATTTTGTGGAGATAATATGAGTTGATGTTAGTTGATGTGTGTACACACATGGAAGTGATTTGGTTTTTCTTTCATTTGCAATGTAACACAAGACTTTGATTGAATTTCAGTTTTCCACAGGAGGCGTCCTCTATTTGTATAAATTTGATGCAACAATAATGAAAACATGAGGTGAATAGGAATCTTATATTAGGTCCATATGATATCCAAACAATTATGATGTATGGGAAATTTTATTGTTCATAGGTTAACTTGGTAGGCATGTAGTGTCACTTGTATCAATTTTATCATGGTGTTGTTGTGCATCGAATTCCTTGCTTTTATGTTCAACAAAGATGGCCATCAACAAGGTCGAAAATGTACTTTTGGTTCATTAAATGGATGCAAAATTGAAAAGATACCAAGTTTTCTTGCCAATGGACAATAATAAATCATGGATATTAAATCATTGATATGAAGTATGGTAAAAGAGTAGGATTACAATCACACTAGTGTTAGATTTTTGGGTTATTCTAAAATTATTCACACCATGTTTGGGGGTGCTTCATGAGATTTCATATACATAGTGTAAGTTCAGTCCCTAGAAGGTCTAACATATATTGTAACATGAGATATGATCCATGATGGATATGCACACTTAAGGTAGCTTTCTCAATGGATAATCGATCTAGTTTATTATTGCTCAATGTTCTTACCTTTGGCATTGGAGATATATTTCCTAGATTTTGGATGCAATTCATCATGGCTACATGGAGGATTCAATTGGTGGGAGAATTTCCTATAAGGGATGTGGAGTATTGTGCATCATGGAGGAAAAATTCAATCCCTAGATGGCATGTGGTAAATTTGATTCCATTTTGTAGGATTGTATATGGCTCGAGCATGCCTAATGCTTCGACAATATTGTTTCCAGGGGTAGCTAACCAAGCAGAGGCTTGGGATGGAGTATCTAGATCACATTGGATTCCTTATTGTATAGTTTCAATCTCTCTCTCTCTCTCTCTCTCTCTCTCTCTCTCTCTATCTATCTATCTCTATCTCTCTCTCGTTCTTGACCTCGTTCCCTCTCTCTCTCCCTCTCTACACCTAAGTGTCACACATGTAAAGTTATTTCTCTTTAAGTTTCCCAAATCCACTAAGGTAGACTTGGACAAACCATGTAAGGTGGTTGTTATCACACAAAGTATGGCTACCCACTAAAGGTATCCTATCTGGGACAATAGAGGTAAGATAGCTAATCAGTGACACCGCAAGGTCCGCGTTCATTATGTATGAAGGGTAGTTGTCACACTAGACGAGCTATTGTCACTTTAGATCAATCTAGAGAATGATCATGGGGGAGACCCTACTAGCATATGAGGGCTAGCAAACCTACTCAAGACACTCAAAGGGATTTGCAATGAGTACAAGAGGTGAATAATGAGTAAGTAAATATAGATCTAGGGAATGGATGTGGTAGGCGAGGTTAAGGCAATTTGGGGAGGCTTAAGATAATGAAAATTTCCCAACTTGATAATAAATGTACCACAAAGAGTTTAAGAATGTAGATCTAGATAGATCTAGTCTAGATAATGAAAACTCTAATGAGATCCACCTAGGGTTTATGCAATAATGGAAAAAGTGGACTCAAGGGAGTAGATTGGGACAATAAATGACTAAATATGAAGGCTTAAAGGATAGATATGTGGATTCATAGTGGTTTCAAGCATACCCAACTGATAGATCTGAATAGTTGACCATCGACCCAAGGAGGGCACCCTGCCTAGAGTAGACCAGTGCTATATTCCAGGGAAAATGGAGTTGGATTTCAATGAAACATGAGATCTAGAATTTAATTAATTATCTCGAGGTGGGTTTTGATGTTCATCATCAAATAAGCACATGATCTACCAAATCGAAAAAACTAGGGTTTTTTAACAATGAGGGTTTTTATTGACAACTGGATAAAAAAATATTGAAAACTGATACTAACCTTGTAGATCGTACCTGAAAAGTACTTGTGGCTGCCTCACTTGTCTATGATCATTCCACTTAGTTACAATTCCATGCAAGACCCAATAGCTTCCGGTGTGAAATGTGTTGCTCCAAAGAGGTAAAGCACCCCCTCCACCTACAAATATGAACTACCAAAGTGAGATTATATTCAAAAATAAATAAGATCTATGCATGTCATATAAAATTAAAAAAACTCAATGCACAAAAGGCAATTGGTCAGTCCCTCGAATATGAAACGATTTTCCTGAAAGATGATGTAAGAGGTCTTAACAAACTCCTCAAACCAAGTCGCTACCTTGCAAAAGTTTAGTACAACCTCCACAAAATATAGATCAAAATCATAAAAGATCCACTGGAATGTCTAAGAAAAAGGCATAACAATCACGAGTAAGTACATTCATAAAGGCTCCAAGATTTTTCAAAAAATGTTTTCTTGTATTCAATATTCTCAGAGCCAAAAGTCCCTTTTACAATGAGAGAGCATCTCAATATATAGATCTCTCCGATATACAAAACCTAGATCCAAAAAGATCAAGGTCAAATATCAACATATAAAATCACTCTAATCAACAACTAAGATGACCCAGATAAAAAATGCATGGATCCACTCACTAATGGAGGGGGTCACACCCACTAAAACTTCCTAAAGAGGGGTGCACCACATAAAAAAATGTATAAAATATGAGAATATCACATGGTGGGGCTAGTATTTTATACAAATCCTTCACTAGCATGGCCCCATGGCACAATAACAAGGTATAATCATCAATCATAATATGGAGTGATCAAAATCAGTAGGACATCCCCCTCAAAATACATCAAAATGTCTTCAAACTGGAGAATGCTAAGATGTGTGGATCCCATGAACAATGAAGCTGATGCCAAACAATGAAGGTGACCCCAACACTATGTCTTCGACCAATTCCATGCCATTTCCTTTCCTCGATTAAACAAATTGATTTATTTATTAGCATTTTTCATCACCAAAATAATGCCTTGAGAACATAAAACTACTCATATCTCATTGGTTATTGAACCTGGACACCAACTGACAACAAAAATGGGCCCAACAACATAGCAATATGGTACAAATGACTAGCTACACCCTATGTTTTCCTCTGGCTCCCTAGGAGAATGCACGATCAACTAAAAAGCATTTTATTTTGATTCCTCGAGGCCAAACTGTTGCAAAATGATAAAATGAACCATACCACATCTTCAAGTCTCTAAAGAGGAAAAATGGATGCATCAATGAACTCAGAATGTCCAAATCGACTAGGAATGAGTACCCATACACCATATGTCCATAAAAAATATACGTCAGAGGCCCCATCAATATCAAAACAATAATAATAAAGTCTATAAATGATGATAATCATGAAAATAACACAAGACATCATAATAAACCGCCACTCGAAGCATGAATATGTCTAATGGACACTGATAAACCCCAAATAATCATCATCCACAAGCATCGCCCAAAACTTATCCCGAACCCTATTGCTAACTTGGTCAAACTGGGTTGACCAGGTCAAGAATGGTCAAATAATGACCCATATGCTAAACTATGATAGTGTAAAGTACATAAATGGATATGCATGCTTAATTATATTTGTTAACAGTGAAACTCAAGTACAAGTAGCTTATGCTAGCGATTATAAGAACAATATATATAAATAATATATCTAAATCAAAGTAATCAACTACTCAAAATAAGAACCTCTAGTGTATACTCATTTGTTGATTTGGCCATTTTGCTAGTCAAGGGTGAAGGTGAATAAAAAAAGGTAATGCCAAGGGAATGGCTTGACACTTGACTCTGTAAGCATCTATGTTGAAGGAAAAGGGGATTTACACAACACATAAGCTAGACTAGGTGAACAATAGGGAATGGCAATGTCTCACAAATGTGTTGAATAATGAGAAGCCTCCACTAGACTCTAGAAAAAAAACCTTTTTTTAAGTATTTTATTTTCAAATCAAATGACACTATTTAACCTCCAAAGGTAGGTGCCTTGGAAATCCTTTTGGGCTTCCAAAAAATGACAAAGACATAACCCTAACAGGTCAGTCTCACCTTGTTTCCTTGTAGTGGAAAATGAGTCGTACATTATACAATGAATCAATGCTCATCCTTTGTCCATCAACTCTTTTTAAAACCTTTATTTCATTTAAATTTCCATCCTCCAAGATAAAGTTCCCTGAATAGCCTTACAGGACTCAGATAATGACTTGGTATGACCTCCATTTCCCACCACCATCCATGGGTGCAATGGAGTGACCACCCTATTTCCCTTTGGGGGAAAATGACCTCACATCATAGAAAGGATGAGTGCTCATCTCTTGGAAACTGGATGAATTTAATTTTATTTGCAACAATGTCTAAAGACATGTTTTGTTTTGTTTCCTGGGAATCCATTTAGAATAAGCATTTAAGTTCTTATGCCTTAGTGTCTAAAGACACTTTTTAGTAAGACTACTTGTGTTCAAGACCTAGAGGAAGACCATCTCTATGATAAGAATCACACAAACCAACACAAAACACAATTTCAACATGGAAACCTATTCCAACAAGAGGTGAAGGTGGGGGAAATCTTAGATGTTACTAGTCAAGTTACAAGTCAGAGTAAAACATAAAGAAGGGAAGACAATAGATGGATGGAGAGAGTGAAAATGGTGTCAAGGATATAGCAAGATGTGTCCCCTGATGAGAAATGACCATATCCATACTACAAGTAGGGAAAGACCAATGAGTATACAAAATAATCTCTTGGACATAGCAACTAGATCAATTATTCTTTAGATTCCAAAAAAACCAACAAAGTATCACCAACATACAACCACTATCAACCATGTCTCACTACTAAAATAGGCAACAAAGCAAAATCAAAGTCCATATGTACCAATCCATATATCACTTGGGGCATATACCTGCATCCGATATAAACAATCTGAAGGGTACTAAAACACCGATGTTGTTGTGCATCATGGGAACTATCATAAAATCTACTATGGGTCATGACAATGGCTAACTCGGTCATGAGGCTCAGTCAAGGCATAGAGCCAATCAAACTGCATGCTCTAGATCTACTGGATTAGAGTGATCATCAATTGGAATATCATCATCTGTTGATCTCAAAGTAAAGGAATAGCTCTAATAAATGCTCAAGACTACTCACGAGCAATATTGGTATCACGTCTACTATGTATGTGACAACAATGGTCTCAATCAATCTTTTTCGGGCACTTTCCAACGAACACCATCTTTCCCACAGTACTTACTAGACATATTTCTAGGAGATAAGGTGCCTTGTAAAAATAGCAAAAGGGTCAAATGAGGAACCCTGTGGGGAAATGCTAATTATTAGAGGAAATTTGAGGTCTAAAATGGGCCTTCTAAGGAAAACGATAAAATAATAGTTAAAATAAGAAAATAATAGCTATTAATTTTGGAGGAAGAATGAAAAAAACTACTTTTTTTGTTCGTATTTTTGACATATCTCCCTATGTTTTCACTCAAATTTCAGGCAGGAGAGCTCGTTTGATGTAGAATTTAATTACGCATCCAACGATTACCCGCACTGTATACTTTTGACAGACCCCGCTACCCCAAAAACAAGAAATGCCTAAAAATAGAATTGTTGTTTGTTTATTTCCTGCAAGCTTGCTTTCCTTCCCAATCTTTTTCTTTCCATAGTAGCTATCCCACCAACAACAGGAGTGGTGATCCATGGAAAAAGGAATTATTTAGATCAGGTGAAGAGATTTCTAGGTGATAGCAAGGTTCCCGTTCACAAGATTGGTGTTCAAGTACACAGGTCACTTCCAAGATTGATTGAGATAGCCTTTAATTTATGAAGTGTGGTGTGATGTGATTTCCTTTCAAAGAAGCATGTAAAAAAAAATTGTAAATAATGAGCCTGGATTTTGAACATATAGAGCACAACATCTCGCAAGTTTCTCTCGAACTCCAGATTGATAAGTAAATAAACTATCTCTTTGTTACTCTTCTTAGGGTAATAAATTAGCTCGTCATATGTAATGAACAATCACGTTCCCATTAACTATGGAACTTGTTCATAGATGGTTTATCCATCTTCTTGGATTGATAAACACTACAAATGAACCTCACTTTGCCAATTTACCCAAACTACTCCAATTGAATATGAACTACTAAGAAAGGCATATCCCCATGAACCTATATATTAGGCCTTGATGTTGTAGGCCAATAATGTTATTTTTCAAAGTTTATTAGGTCAAAAAGATTGTTATCTCTTCCAATTAGCATACAACATCAACTATTTTGTGCTTAGACAAAGGTTTTGTTTTCCCTTGCTCTACAAAAGCTCCTGGAATCTCTCCAAAATCATGGTAGATTTAGAGTTGGATAGTTAAACTACTTCCACTTTTCATGTCAAAGAACTTCTATCTCGATGTTAGAACTACTAATCTTGTGTATAAATGTAAGTGACTAAAAAGAAGTTTTTACTTTTCCTGACACTGTCAATATTGATGTTGTAAGACCGAATGTCACAGTTAGGATTGTGGCCAATTGGGCATGGCCTCGCAACATTTTTGGATATCCTTGAGACTATGGGGTGAATATATATATATCTTTGGGCATGACCTCATGACCTTTGTTGTCTTCCATAGTTACCACTCATTGTTAACTACCTTACTGCCAGATTTTTTTTTAAGCCCAATCAAAAAACCCATATTCACAAGGCATGATGTATCTTGGATTTATTTTTCCATCTACTAGAAATCTCCCATATGTTCACGTTTAAGTTTGATAACTGGGGAATCCTATCTGACTTCAAACAAGTTTTTAAGGAAATAATTAGCGGGAATCTTGCGGAGCTCATAGGGCTCTCCTATCAAATGTAACTGTCAAAAATAAAGTAGTGTTATCTCATGGACTGCTATTATTACAAGCTATGCTAGAATGGTCAATGTTGAAATGCCCCCCCTTGGAACTCCACCTCTATACAAATGGCATCAACGTGTTTATATAAATGACATGTTTCCAGTCTCATTTTGCATGCACCAATGTGTTATCTCTTCAAAAATTAGGGCCTCATTTCGTAGCATGTATGTGCCTTGAAATATACATGTCTCAACCTATTAAAAAAAAATTAAGACAATAATCTAATTTCTACTCCTTAATTGTTCATTGTTGGGGCGATATGCAAAGTGAATTACCTGGTTTAAAGGTCCTCGATCATTTTTTTAAGCTTGCTTGTTTTTTCTTTAAACTCTTCAATTAAATTTTGTAGTTATGGATTGCAACAAAAACAAGTACAAAGCTAAAAGTGACCATAAGTTTAAAATTTTGTCCAAGGACCAAACTAATAGACAATGGGATTGAGAAGCTACTACTTTTCACCAAAAACTCATCCAAAATAGTTGGAAATCATCCACAAAGCATAGTTAATAGGTAGATAAGAAGATCTAGATAATTTTATTAATGTTCAATGAATGACCACAAAAGCGGATCAATGGAACTAAAATAGTGAAATCAAAGTAATACAAAGTGGGAGTGCACAAGCAGCACCTATAGCTCACTAACAACAACAGGAAAAGATCTATGATATAAGGACAA
Source organism: Pseudotsuga menziesii (assembly GCA_001517045.1). Lineage (NCBI taxonomy): Eukaryota > Viridiplantae > Streptophyta > Pinopsida > Pinales > Pinaceae > Pseudotsuga > Pseudotsuga menziesii. The sequence goes on from LPNX010623964.1 coordinate 22,611, forward strand.
AGCTACAAAAATCTAAAAGAGTAGTTTAAAGAAAGAAAGATGCAGAGACATGAAATGAGTACATAAGCAAAAGACTTGTCAGGAACATGTCAAGTAATGTTGGAACTAGAAAGAAAATACTAAAATATATAAGAGAGAAGTTGTATCCTCCTTTGTATCCTCAATCACCATGGAGGGGAAAATGAACTGTAGAGATAATTCAATAGGATGTACTCTAATGAGCATGAACTACACAATGTACACTCTAGAAAGAGCAGGTAAGGAGTACAAAGGTGATTACAATAGGATGCACTCTTCTGAGCCTAAAACCATCAATGCATACTTTGCATTGTGTAACAAAAGTTTTTGTAGGTCGCTATACTAAATCGGTGATATCCTATGGAACTGTATATCAGGGTTTATGAAGTTCCCAAAAAAGGAACAAAAATTGAAAGTGTGTAAATTTCACCACACTTGGAAGATGTGCTTTAATGTCGCCAATATATAAATCAGAATAAAAAACAAGGAAATTTTTATGGTGACAACTGTTCCAAATGGCTACAATTGACTGTTTGCTCATTTCTAAAACTATCCAAATAAATATTTTATCATCTCAAAATTTTAATTTTATCATGTTCACCAATAGCGTACAGTGTTAATTTACCTAAAAATCTCGTGTTTCTTTTTTTATCAACTTGATATGCCAACCAAACACAGTACATAAATTTTATTGTTTACTATTTTATTATTAGAGTTTCCAAGGTTTTCCTTGCTTGAGGATTCAATTTTATGACTACAGTAAGTTATCTTAACAACACGAAGTGCACATGGAAGTTTATCATTATATTAGTATTCAAGCATTAAGTGTGTCCATAATATTGCATAAACATAATATTGCATAGTGTATTTAATATTCCAAAGCTTCTTTTTTGCAATAGGAAAATTCTTAAAGCATGTACTTCCCTCTTGATGCGCTTTGAGAACTGATTGAAAATGCTCACATTCCAAGCATTTAAACAACTTAACACATTAAATGCAAACACGCAATAAACTGCACTCTGCAAATAGACAAAAAACATCCATAACATCGAAAGTCAAACAACATAATGTTTATCTATGCATGTGCATATGTGTACCCAAATTGAGATAGGAGGAGTTGTATTTCCTTATTCCTTGAGTTTTAATCATGGAGTATTTTTCCAGCTAACTGGCGATAAGCCAGAAGCCACACATTAGGGATAAGCAACCCTCCTCAAGCAGACCATAGGGCACCCATATGTAAAATAGTTTGTAATATTGAAGTCGCTAAAATGAACAATGAAAGTCTGAGAATTTGTTGATGTCATGTTACATATGATGATATTTACAGAGAATCAAGTGCCTTTCTTACCAATTATTTTAAGCCCAATACTTTCAAGGGATGATAAAAACTAAAAGAAACATCGTTCACTATCCAAAAAGGGTGACCATTTTCAAATTACTATTGGAATAGGATTTAAAATTTAACAATATTCTAAGCCCTTGTATTGGAATAGGGATTTAAATTTATATTTCATGGCATTAATAACTAGAGGATAAAATCTATGTAAAGCTTAGAGGAAAAAATATTACAATCACAGCAACAACATGTATCTTTCTAAATAGAAATCAAACAATCTCATATATCTTTGTTGATGTAATTGTAACTTCGGAATGTATTCACTTGTATTTCTTATGTATTGTAACCTGATGTTTATTCTGGGATGTACTTGAGTCATGTCATGCCTCGATGTTCCTATTGGGAGGTTCTATAATGTAAACAAGTCATGTCAAGTCATTATGGGTATTAACAACCTCTAACTTATAGAGTATCGAAGGAAACATGGTGAAGAGAAATGATGGATATTTAGACTTTGGTTAAAAATGATAATGTGAATGTATGATAAAAGGGCGCATAAACGATGAAATCATCTCATAATCCAATGGTATAGAACAAGGAGGTGAAAATCGATGGTTTATAATAGATCCGCTATGTGGAGATGCATGGGAGATAAGGGTATGCGGAGACAATTAACAAGGTGCGAGGATCGACGATTATGAGACTGGGTCGACAAAATCTACGGTTGATAAGAAGTCCGCTCCATAAAGTTGTGCGTTCTTGAAAACAAAAAGGCCCAACAGAATGTGTACGTGTAAGTTAATCCAACGGCTTAAAAATAAAGTGAAAATTCATCAACGGTTATCATCAGATCCGGAGGGTAGAGTTGCACAACAGTTGGAGTAAAAAAGCGGTAGCGGAATTAAAACCGTGATACACGTGGCAGCTTGTGGTACATTCCGCAGAGAAAAATGGTTTAAGAAAAACCACTAAAAGGAGTCTCCGGAATGGACTTCTATATAAAGTGAAGTTGACTTATTTGAAGAATCATTTTTTTATTTTACATGCCAGGACGAATGAAAAGGACCGCCCACCACACTTTCACAGTCAACTTCGGGTACATACAGTTACAGTCATAGGTAAGTTTCGAATACTCGAGCTTTGTTTACAGAATTATCGTCGTTTTTCTATTATGGAGAAAGAGAAAGGGTTAGAAGGTCTTACCCGAGTCCTAGATGAAAGAGAAGAATTCTTGGTTGATAGAGATAGAGGCGTATATGACCCATTCCTGTTAGTGGGAAATGTATCGGTTATTAAAGAAAGATTGTGGCGATATAATTCGCAGGGAAACGACATTTTGAATGCTTGTAAGTCATTTCTGTATTATTTCGCCACTGAGCAGACCTTACCCTTTCCTGAATTCGTCGAGTGGTGTGCAAGTAATTACTCGTCTTCTGAGAGAGTCATTGTGAGTCGTTCCACGTCCAAGATATTGTGTAGAATCGATGCAAAAACTATCCGTGGATTTTTGAATTTGCCTGATAATTACCCTGATAGTGGTGAATCTGTGAATGAGTCTGTTTTGGCTGAAGTGTACAGAGGCTGTAAAACTGAAGCTCAATGTAAATTCTTGTCTAGCATTCTTAATGAAGGTCGGTCATTAGAAGGTCTCTTTTTTCCATATCGTATTCACATCTTCAAGGAGGAGGTTCAATTGGTTGTGTCTTTGGTCTGTCAGGTTTTAGGTCTAGATGATGACTTTCATGTCAGTGAAGTTGTCTTGGGTTTCTTATTAAAAATGAGCTCAATTAGTCTTGGGTCTAAGTCCCGGTCGGTCCATGTCTTCAGTTTGGATGAATATTTAGCAGAGGCTATCCATATCCAATTGGTCGAGTTCTCAAAAGTCAGATTTTTCAAGTATCAATCATATTTGTTGAACATGTTATTATGTTCAAATGTAACTGAATTGCAATTCTTGAGTACTATATTCTCTTCAAATTTGCCGAAGCAAATCAATATGTTTGAATTTGTAAATTCCATTATGTCAGAAATATATAAGTTGTTGTTTGATGAAGTATTTCCCAGAGTGTTGGAAGAAATGAATATTATGATGCAATTGTCACCAGAAGACATGATTGGAGATTGGTTTTTGTATAAAAACTTTACAGTTTTGAGAGTATACGGTTTCACTGGAGAGCCTTATAGGCTGCCTGCTTTCGTTACCCCTAGGATATTTGCATTATAATACATGAGACAGAGATTACATGTAGAAGAGGAACATTTCGGGGCTTTCAAAAAACATCTAATATCAAATTCCCCCTTAAAGTTGGTTCCTTCATCTTTAAAAACAAGGGTGCCCTGGTGTTTGTAGAGAAATTATTGGAAAATATGGATTTTCAAAGGGAACAAAGGGTCAATTATGATCCTTATCATATAATTTATCCAAGAAAACAAGCAAATAAAAATAAACAATTTGATCACTAGGTTGTTGAGGGTTTGAAGGAAGTAGCCAATTTGTCTCACTTTGTGGAAACTCCAGAATGCGATGAGAATACAAGCAGTGGATCAGTTGCAGTGTCTCAAATGCCAGAAAGTTCTAATATTTTAATTAAAAGAAGTTTTTCTAAGATTGAAAATATGGAAATAGATGAAGACAGTTCACGTAAGAAGACTAAAGCATCTCAAGATGATAAAATTTCAAGTGAAGTAGTTTCAGATGAGTTGAAAAAGGTAGCTTTGATTCCTAAGAAGTCAGTGCAGATGAATCAATTTTCTTTTGAAAGTGTAAATAATGTAGAATCAGGTTCAGTTTTTAAATCTAAAGAAGAATTCATGACTAGCTATGTAGAAAAGAAGAGACAGTCCCTAGAAGAAACTAGAAATCTACTCCCACGAGTGAGAAGTCTGAATAATCCAAAGACTTCCCTGATTTCCACTCCGAATGTAGAGAGAAATACTTTAAAGTTAGCTATGGTAAGTGACAAAAAAGTGGTCGAAATGGAAGTAAGATTGGATAAAATTAGTGTACCTGATCAAATACAGTTGCATAAACTGACAAGAGATATTATTTATTCAAATTTATTGCATGCTATGGTGAAAATTAACAAGTTGCAAGTTTTGGTTCATAAATTAGAGGTTCAATTAAAGCACGAGAAAGTTGAGAATAAGGCGAATTCTATTCAAATAAAGAAATTGCAAGCAGATTTCGTAAGCTCATGGGATGAAACAAGGAACACACAAGCCATCAGAAGACTTTTAGAAGAAAAAGATAATGCCCTCCAGGTACTAAAGAAGAAATTGAAAATCCTGAGTTCCGAACATGTTCAGTCATCAGAGTTGTTAGCATTGCAGGAGGAGAAGGACAAGATTCATCAGGAAATGATGGAGTACAAAGGCAAAACTGTGAAGTTGCAAGAAGAAAAGAACAAATGGGAAACCGAGTGAAATGAGTTAATAGCACAAATTTCACGGTTGAAGAAAGACCAAAATGATGAAAAAGAGATTATGGAAGAACTAATGAGCCAAAATCCTACTGATTATTTACTAGTACCCATGTCACAAGTAAGCTTGAAGGATGTAGAGATAAGGGAATTAAAAGAAGAAAATGAGAAAATCAAATCCGAGCTGACTAAAATTTCTGAAAACAAGAATAAGATATTACAGGATAAAGGTCAATTACAAAAGAAGCTTAATGAATTGAAAGAAAGGAATACAGGAAAGGGTCCTCTCCAGGGAGCTAAACACATAATCTGGGATACATTGTCTGTGGAGATTACTAAGTTTAGACATTATTTGAATTTCATTGATGACCAAAGTACATTTGTCACATACCTCAATTTTGTAAAATAATGTTAATTATTTTAATTTGATTTTCCTAAGACATTATGTTAAATTTAATGCTAAGTAGGAACTGATGACTCAGCAGAGTCAAAAGAAGTGGAATGTAATTCTGAATATTTTATTATTAATAAATAAAAAGTGGAGACAACAGCTTGGGAGAACTGTTAATAAGAGTGTACTGGTCAAACTGGTGGAAGGAACTAGGTGGAGAGCAAAAGACAAGTGGAAGCATCCTCAAACACTTCATATGTTGCAGGTGGCAACTTCCCTACATTTGGGGTCATGATCCCCCAAGAAAGTGGGATTAGAGCAGGTGGCTCAATAAATGACAACTAACCCAAAAAAGACCTAGGCAATAAAAGTACCCAATGAATAGAGCTGAGGCTACTCAGATATTTCCAAGAGAAGAATCTTTCAGGAGGAATGCTCTTCAAGGAATTCATTAGGGAAAAGGGAAAACTGTAAGGAAGGTGTTTTTGAGAGATAATATGTAGTAACTTGGTCTGATATAGCTTGCTAGTTGAGAGAACTTACTGATAAGTTCAGGGTTTGTATTAAGTCTGAAGACTGGTACTTGATTATTGCTGCACCTAGTTTCAACCAGGGAGACCAGAGCAAGCTCGGGGGTCCTGAGGAGTCATTGTTTGAGCGCTCTCCAGAATTTGGTAGGGAGGAATGGCCTCCCATTGCTGTTGTCGTCCAAGCTCAAGAACAGGTTCTTCCATCTAGTAATCTTTGTTTTACTATCTGTGTATGATTGAATGTTATGTTTTAGCTTATGATGTAAATATTTTGATGGTCTAGTAATGAAGTTGTCCTTAGTTTGTCAGTAAAAGAATATTTTTGATGAAAAATAAAACCCCACTTGTGTTTTTCCTCATCTGGAAAGACCAGACCGTACTCCAGCACAGGGGTGAAATTATAAATAAAGATGGTATGATAAAAATGCAGAATAGAATGTTAATGGAGTTATAGAGTATTTTTCTTTGTGTTGTTATCAGAAGAAATATTATGGGTAAAAAAAATCAAGTACATGAATGTGCAGGAATTAATAAACAGAGTGACAGTACGCTCAACCTATCAAGCTTAACCAGATATTATACAACCTAACTAATAACCTCATAATTCACAGAGGTATATTATAAATCAAAGATAACTACAAAGATGTTGTAAATATCTTCTTACTGCTGAGCTTCAAATAATATAATTATAACACAAGTAAACAAACAAATTTCAGTACTGTATTATAAATCAAAAGATATTTAAAGAAGACTGTATTAACAACGTATATTATGGAGTTAGGGTGAAAACCCTGTAATATCAAAATTACAACAGAAGTAAGAAATCGAGGAATTTAAACCCCTTTCCAACTTTAGCTCACGGTTTCATGATTTACACAGCAAAGATAAACAAAAAGTCGGAAGACTTTCTAAAGCCCTCGGCTTCTTCAAGTATTTGAGAGTATGGCTTAACTTCCCTCTATCTCATTTTACTTCTTACACAGTTTTAAAATAGAGACTAACATATACAGTCACAGTCGGAGCTTGAGCACCCTCGCACAACGCAGGGGCCTCTTCAACTACCAAAAGTATCAAACAAAATAAAAGGATAAACTGAAGCCGCAAGGGTTGCAGGCCTCAATGCACCAACCCTCAAAAGTCCCAAAGGGATCACACAAGAAGAAAGTGCCATGGTTAAAACCAGGCTTACCCGAAAACCTACAATTGTTGACCCAACTTGTGCCAAACACCGCGCAGAAGGGAGGATCGAGACCTGTAACCAACGAAGAAAACAGTATTGTTAAAACTTGTATGCTGGATAAATATTCATATATTTAAAACAAGACAGCAAAGTGGAGGAAGGACTTACAGTATTCCTACCAAATCTTTCTTTATTCAGGCGCAACCACCTTCGACAGTAAAACAACCACCAACGCGAGAAGAAAACCCTTCTGCAGGGTGGGAGAAGGAGATTAGCAATACAGCAAACATCCAATCGCAATCCAGAAGGACAAGACCACAGCTCTCACTGAGGAAGGAGTTGTTTTCAGTCAAAGGGTTCGGGTTCGAGCTAGTAAGACAGCGAAACCCTGAGGGAAGAACAACTAACAGATGTCCAACAGTAATACTTGGTACGGCACTTCTTAAACGTGCCTTTGGATGAGCCCACAAGAAGATAATGAGCTAGAGGATACCATTGCAGAGGAGCGACGCGACAAGGGTGCACCAGCACCATCACAGAGCGGCAGGAGGCCGAAAACTACGGGAGGGATAATGAGAATAGGGTTTGAAGGAGAGACCTTTTTATCCATGCAGCACACGGTCACAACGATGCCACATTACCACGTTAATAATTTTCATGTTGTGGGTAGATTTGTATAGTCCCGGTGATCATGCTACCAAGAGAAGGATTTCTAATCTTTTGGTATATCCAAGTTCCACTTTAGTTCTTATTGCAATATCAATC
>LPNX010623964.1:30550-45116 GCA_001517045.1 Pseudotsuga menziesii
TAAGCTTTAGTTATGCTTTGGATCAGTTGATGTGTAAATAAAACTTTGTGCATCAACATGAGTATATCTTTCTCAAAGAGTAGTTTGAAATAAGTGGTAAACCCATTAAACTTCAAAAGGTTGAATTTGGAAAACAGTAATACGTAAACCCCTTATTAATATACATTACGATGTATATGTATTTGTGCACTTTTGAAAGTAAGCTATCAATTCTATAATTCTGCCATTCTTACGCTGCTTGTAAAGAATTTAATTAAGGCATTTTGACACTTGACGACTATAATAGATATCGGATAGTTCAGTAATCATTAAGAAATATAAATTTACATCTACTAGAATGAAGAACAGTATAATGAATTTACCTCAATAAGCTTTGGACATTATTTAGCATTTATGTTCTTTACTAAGTTATTTTCTTTATGCGACGAACTTATATCTGATTGTTTAGAATTAATGTCAAGCAGCACCCGAACCTCTTACCTGTAGTCTGTAAGAATAGGAAAACTTTTTGCATTAGCTTGAAAGCTAAGTAAGCCCAGAATCTCATGACAGCCCTACCTTGTGGTCGTAAAGAGAAAACAAGTCAGTAAACTGAAAAGAACTGCTCTATCAAATATACATGATCAAATAAATAACTCAGATAACAAATTTAGTAACATATAACTAATTAAATAATTAGTTTACTGCATTTATGAAAATTATATGCTTTTAAAAATTTTAAATTTTTCAGAAAATTTGGGGTTTTGACAACATTGGTTAATTTAGCCAATTAGAGATTAAAACTAGTAAATGAAACCATGGAGAGGAAGCCCCTAAGTACAGCTCAGAATGCATTGAATTTCTTGAATTCATTAACTTATCAAAAATTACAAGATATAGGAATCAAAGACAGAGTGGCAATGGTACTGTGGTAAAAAAGGTTCATTCACAAACATCATCTTATGAAGATAGTACAAGATAAGGCTGATGAGATGACCTCGCGTGTTAATGATTTCAGACATGCTTTTAAAGAATTGTTTGAAGATGGTCTTCCTTCTTTCTGGGACGAAGAAGGGCGACTTCTTTCTCAAGAACATTATCATAGCCTGCTAGTACAAAGCCGTATGGATCACTCTAAGTTTGATGATTTGGTAAAGGGGCTGACAGGAAAGGTCATCGTGGACAAGTTAACAGAAGACTTCGAGATATTGCAGAAATTTCTGATCGTCAAAGGATGGATGCCTACTATGTCTTATGAAACCTATATGTATCTGGAAGTGTCTATCCAGGAAATGATTGAGTACGATATCCCAAGCGCAGAACAATGGAGATCCGTGGAAAGATTTGAAAAAACAAAGTATATTCTTCATCCGTGAAAACAGGTGTTGCGCACTATGGAGCTGCTTGTTCAAGCCTTGTTGTCACCAAGTTGATTTTAAATAAATGATCTGCTATCAGGATCAAAGCAAGTAGTTTATTCCTAGTTGTTAGGGATATAGTTACAAATACTTTGATTAAACAAATTATTCAACTATTAAATCTTCTTGGGGGAAGAAATCATTTATATATATATTTGCATTTACTTGATGTATTGGGGGTTGGAACCCATTTGTTGATCAATGTTTTGAAGACATATAATTTTTGAAATAACAAAGTTGAATGCGTGTGGGTTATATAAGATTTTTGTGTTGTTTACATTACAGTCTGTATGTTCCTTCCTGTGTGATCATTTTTCCGGTGTTACATTCCATTTTGTTTTCCTTATATCTGAAGCATAGTATTGAATGGTTGGAATTCATACTTGTTATGCTCTGACTATTGTTTCAGATATTTCATAAATGTTTCTGCTAAAGTTAATATGGAATTCATCTTTTAATGCTCTATATTGATGGATTGTTCATTATTTCTTCTTTTTCCACCTGAACTCAAAGAATGACTGTAATTAAGTGGTTATCTTGCCTTTGATGAAATCTCATGCATGCGATTTTGTGATACCTTTATGTATATTTGACTCCATTGCCCAATGATTATGTGTATCCTTTCAACCGTCTATATGATTTTCAAGTGTTGATTTTATATCTGGCCTTGTTAAATTTATATTTGAGAGATCCCTCTCTGGAAAGAAAAGCCAGTTTCTTTCTGAAGTGGTTTTTGTTGTTACCTTTGGGATTTACCTTTGCAACCTGGGTATATTCTGAGTGCTAACAATGGGTAACCCTCCTATTGATCAAGGGTTAAAGTCCCTGCAGTTTCGGGGCACTAGGGTTATTAGACTCACCTAGTGAAGTCTGCCCTAGTTGGGTTTAGTCAAGTCGGGAATTAGTATAAATAGAGAGCTAGCCTCTCTATTTATCACACACTCACTCACTCAGTTGTAGCACATAGCTGAGGAAGAGAAAGACATTGGGGCAAGGAAGAAAGAGGTTACTACTGTCAGGAGATCATCTTACTGTTTTGGGGTTTTACTTTTGGTGTTGATTCTATCTCTGAGGAAGTTGTAGGGTTTTCTCCATTTATGGTTTCCCCGAGGAAAAACATTGTGTTCATTGTCTCTTGTGTTTAATTGATGTGCTTGTTGTTCTCTCAGTTAAAGATCCTAATGTATGCTAGCTTGATGTTAAAAATCTAACATGGTATCAGAGCTAACCCAAGAAGAAGACACTGTGCAGCTGCGGGAACTAGGGCTTCCTACTTTGTGGATCTCTCTCCACAGATTTTCAACAAAAGAAGGCTGGAATAACTCTCCTTTCTAGGGTGCATCTTTCTGTCAAAGCAGAATCTAATTCTGAGGTTTTTCAATTTTGGACCAGACACTACTATCGGAAATTAGGGCTTTTCACAGAAGTGGAATATTTCAGTGAGCCCGGGCCTGGATTGATCTCCTCCTCAAATTCAAAGGTAGGGATCAAAATCAAAGCATTTGGTTGGACAGAACTCCAGAAAAGCAAAACCCTAATTTGCTCTTGAACCAACACTGCAAAATTTCAGCTCCAAATCTAGATCCGACATCTTGACCTGGTAAGATCTAAATCTTTTGTATTTCCATTTGAGGTTCTTATTTAAGATGTCTCATCATACCAAGCTTGATGAAAATATTGAGGGAGCTAATAACTTCCGAGCCTGGAAGTATAGGATCTCCCTGGTCCTGGAAGAAAATGAGTTGGACTCCTATATTAGTGAGGAGGTTCAAGTTCTAGAGGGAGATGAGGCAAAGGCCTTACATAAGAAAAAGTTGGTTATGGTAAAGAGGATCATTGCTGATCCAATCAAGGATCACCTCATACCACAGGTGTCCTCCCTCAAGACACCTAAAGTTATGTTTGATTCCCTAACCAAATTGTTTGAAGGGAAGAACATAAACCGGAAGATGACTCTGAGAAACCAACTGAAGAATGTAAAGATACAGAATGCAGAGACCATCCAGTATTACTTTACAAGGGTCTCTCAGATCAAGGAATAGCTGGAAGTAGTAGATGAAGAAGTGGAAAATGCAGAGATTGTAATGACCACCTCGAATGGTCTCCCTAGATCATGGGACTCCTTCATTCAAGGAATATGTGCCAGAAAGAAGTTAGTCAAATTTAGTAGACTATGGGAAGAATGCTCTCAAGAAGAAGCTTGGATAGCAGCTCGAGAAGAGAAGATGGGAAGTGAAGATCAAGCTCTCACACTTCACTCCAAGAAAAGCAGAAGAAACTCTCATCACTCTAGAGGTAAGACCTTTCACCATAAATATAACATTAGAAAGGACTTATCTAAATTAAGATGCTATACATGTGATGAAAGAGGACACTTTGCAAAAGACTGTCCTAGAAACAAGATTAAATCTCATAAGAAGAAGGGAAATAAGAGAAGACATCATGCTCATGCTGCAGATGATGATGAACCTTCCACCAAGAGAACCAGATATGAAAGTGAATATTCTTCAAGTGATGAAGAATATGTTTTGATTTCCGCTCTTACGGGAAACATTACTCATGGAAGCAATGATTGGCTTATAGACAGTGGGGCTTCCAAGCATATGACAGGATTCAAGGAATCCTTTGTGAAACTTTCAGAACATGAATCACCTCACAAGGTGAAGCTAGGAGATGACTACCAGTATCCAATAAAAGATAGTGGGGAATCCCCCTATAAGCTAGACTCTGGAATGTCTATGACAATGAAGGAAGTATTGTTTGTACCAGGACTAAAGAAGAACCTCCTCTCCATATTTGCATTAGATGCAAAAGGAATGAGGGTTGCATTTATAGATGGTCAAGTCATCATGTGGCCAAAAGGAAAGACTACTGATGATGCAGTAGTGATTGGAGAAAAAGAAGGAGGATTGTACAAATTAAAGGGCCATCTAGAACAAGCCTTGGTCCATGACACAGTAGAGCCAAATGAACTTTGGCACAGAAGGCTTGCACATGTGCATTATAGAGTACTACCACTTGCAAGCAAAGCTGTTGAAGGTCTTCCAGAAATTCAAGCAAAACATTATGGGGTCTGCAAAGAATGTGTGAAAGGAAAGAACACAAAGAAGACATTTCCAAGTAGTGAAAGCAAAGAAAAAGGAATCTTGGAAATCATCCACTACGATGTATGCAATCCAATGTCATCAAGTTCACTAAGTGGGTATGTATACTATGTTTCTTTTATTGATGACTTTTCTAGGAAGACATGGATTTACTTTATGAAGAACAAAGATGAAGTATTCAACAAGTTCAAGGAATTTAAAGCCTTGATCGAGAACCACACTGAAAAGAAGATCAAGACCTTTCGATCAAATAATGGCGGAGAATTCACATCAAATGAATTCAAAGAGTTATGCAAAGACTCAGGGATTAAGAGGGAGTTGTCCACTCCATATAATCCACAACAAAATGGGATTGCAGAAAGGAAGAATAGAACTATCATGGAAGCTGCAAGAGCAATGCTTCATGATCAAGATCTGCATATGCATCTATGGGCAGAAGCTGCCAGAATAGCAGTGTATGTACAGAACCGTACTCCACACAGAGTACTCAAGAACAAGACTCCTGAAGAATTCTTTTCCGGCAAGAAACCAGAAGTCAGCCATCTCAGAATATTCGGCTTTCCAGTGTACATACACATTCCAAAAGAGAAGAGAACAAAATTAGATCCTTCAGGAGAGAAGGGCATATTTGTGGGATACTCTGAAAGCTCGAAGGCTTACAGAATATACTTCCCAAGATTCAAGAAGATCGACATCAGCAGGGATGTGACATTTGATGAAGACATAGCTTACAACAAATCCAGAAAGAAACCTACTGAAGAACCTAAAGAAGCAGAAGCACCTAGAATTCATGATACAACCATGAACGAAGAAACTCAAGAAGAAGATCAAGAATTTGAAGAACCACAAAAACCTGTAGATCCACCTCAGGAGAAGAATCCTCACAAGAGGAAACCTACTTGGGTATGAAAAGTTATCCAAGGTGTGGAAAGATATGGGGCTCTAGAAGAGAATCACAGAGAAAGAAAGAGGACCAGATCCTGTTCCGGGTATGTAGCATTATTATGTGATTTCATCGATATAGAACCTTCCAATTATGAAGAAGCGGCAGAACAGAAAGAATGGAAGGATGCTATGATCGAAGAGTATCAATCGATCATGAAGAATGATGTTTGGGATGTTGTCCCAAGACCAGAAGGGAAGTCAGTTGTAACTTCCAAATGGATCTACAAGATCAAGCATGCTATAGATGGTAGCATAGAAAAATATAAAGCAAGTGGTTTCTCCCAGAAAGAAGGAATAGACTATTAAGAAACTTTTGTACCTGTATCCAGATACACTTCTATCAGATCAGTACTTTCTCTGGCTGCAGTGATGAAATGGAAGATACACCAGATGGATGTCAAGACTGCTTTCTTGAATGGTGTAGTAGAAGAAGAAGTATATGTGGAACAACCACTTGGTTTTGAGACACATGACAAGGAGTCTCATGTATGTAGATTGAAGAAAACCCTGTACGGATTGAAATAGGAACCTAGGACATGGTACGACAGAATTGATAGCTTTCTATCCAATTTGGGCTTTACTAAGAATAAAGCATATTCCAACCTTTACTACAAGGTTGAATATGGAAACCCAGTGATGCTCCTACTGTATGTAGATGATCTGTTTGTAACATGTATGGATGGGTTGATTGCTGATACGAAGAGGAAGCTTGCTACCGAGTTTGATATGAAGGACTTGGGTATGATGAATTATTTTCTAGGCATGGAGGTGTGGCAAAATGCAGATGGAATTTCCCTGGGACAAGGGAAATATACAGTAGAGATCCTGAAGAGATTTGGGATGATGGATTGCAAGGCTATGGCCACACCTATGGCATCAAACCTGAAGCTATTGAGTGATGCTTCATCAGACGCGATTGATGCTACGATGTATCATCAGATGATTGGGTCCTTGATGTACCTGATGAACACAAGACCAAACATTTGCTTTGCTGTGAACACCTTTAGCCAGTTCTTGACAGATCCGAGACATGTTCACTTGATTGCTGCAAAGCATATTCTGAGGTACCTGAGGGGTACAGTTGATTATGGGCTCAAGTATGAGGCGAGTCAGAAGATTAACCTGGAGGGTTATCTTGATTCAGATTGGGAAGGCAGTGCCATCAATAGGAAGAGCACTTCAAGGTGTTGCTTCAGTATGGGATCAGGTGTGATCTCTTGGTTTAGCAGGAAGCAATCATGTGTGGCACTGAGTACAGCTAAAGCAGAGTATGTCGCAGCTTGTTCAGCTAGTTGCGAGGCAGTATGGCTAAGGAAGCTACTGTCTGACTTATTTTATCTCCAGTTGTATGCTACTTGTATATATTGCGACAACCAAAGTTGTGTGAAGTTGTCGGAGAACCCGGTGTTCCATGACAAGTTGAAGCATATCGAGATCAAGTATCACTATATCAGAGATATGGTGCAGAGGGGAGTAATGAAGCTCCAGTATGTTGTGACGGACGAACAGATACCTGATGTGTTGACAAAGGCATTAGCCAGAGTGAAGTTTAAGTACTTCAGGGAGAAGCTTGGTGTTCTCCAGATCGAGGTTTCTTCCAAGGGGAAGTGATGAGTTGGTGAGCCCTTCTGACATGGTGAGAGGATTGGTTCCTTCCATGGTCAGATGTAAGGGCTGAGCCATTCTGTCATAATGAGAGGATTGGTTCCTTCCATGTCAGATATGAGTGCTAAGCCATTCTGATATGACTATAGGATTGGTTCCTACATGATCAGATATAAGGGATATTTCCATTCTTGGAATGGAGGTGCTTGTTAGTTACCAGAATACTTGGTCTAGGACTGAGGGCCATTCTGATATGACTGTGAGATGTATTCTCACATGATGAAATGTGAGCGCATGGCCATTCTAATGTGATTGAGGGATGTGTTCCCACATCAACATCCACCTAAAGTCATTCATTCGAGTGCTAGCGAGGGGCTTTTGAAAGGGCCTTCTGAACTAATTGGTGGTTCAAAAGTGTTCGCTAGTTATTCCCTTTGGAAGGCACAGCCGTACATCCATGCCTTCTGGTGCAGCATTCATTACAGCCTTTGGTTCCAAGTGGTTACGAACAATGAGCGTATCGAGATGGGAAATTGAAGAGTGGGAAGGTGGCGTTAAGAGCCAGAGAGAAAGCTGATCAGATATAAGGGATGATGCCATTCTTTTGGAGAATGGAGGAACCTGGTCAGTTACCAGGAACCCTCAACCTGGGGTTGAGAGCCTTTCCAGCATGGTTACAAGATGTGTTCCCTCATGGTTGGATGTAAGTGAAGAGCCTTTCCAGCATGGTTGCAGGATGTGTTCCCGCATGGTTGGATGTAAGTGCAGAGCCTTTCCAACATGGTTGCAGGATGTGTTCCCGCATGGTTGGATGTAAGTGAAAATCCTTTCCAGCATGGTTATAGGATGTGTCCCCGCATGGTTGGATGTAAGTGCAGAGCCCTTCCAGCATGGTTGCAGGATGTGTTCCCGCATGGTTGGAACTACAGAGCCTTTTTATCATGGTTGCAGGATGTGTTCCCACATGGTTAAATGTGAGGGCTTGGCCTTTTTGATGTGATTATAGGATTGGTTCCTACATGATCAGATGTGAGTGTTGGGCATGCCTTTCTGACATGGTGTTGGATGTGTTGCTCTCATAGTCAGATGTAAGTGTTGAGTGGGCCATTCTAACTTGGTGTCAAATGTAAGCGTTGAAGAAGACCTACATGGAGGCTAGGCCTACAACCAGCATGAAAAAGGGCTAGCTCTATAGAACTTCCTGTAACGAGAAGAATCATGAGATAGCACCCGTGATGATCTAGTGATGATGATCCAGCAGTGATGATGTCCAGTGATAATCCAAGTCAAGTGATGATCCAGATCTAGTGATGATGTCCAGTGATGATCCAGATCCAGTGATGATCCAGATCCAGTGATGATGATCTAGATCGAGTGATGATCCAGATCCGATGATGAAGATGAATTGAAGATGAAGATGACTTGAAGATGAATATGACAATGATCCAAATGATACAAAGAAGAAGACTTGTGCTGATAAATTGTGTCGAGAGAATACCTTCCTAGTTAAGAGGGAGTTTTGATGTAACTGTAACTTCGGAATGTATTCACTTGTATTTCTTATGTATTGTAACCCGATGTTTATTCCAGGATGTAATTGAGTCATGCCATGCCCCGATGTTCCTATCGGGAGGTTCTATAATGTAAACAAGTCATGTCAAGTCATTATGGGTAACCCTCCTATTGATCAAGGGTTAAAGTCCCTGTAGTTCCGGGGCACTAGAGTTATTAGACTCACCTAGTGAAGTCGGCCCTAGTTGGGTTTAGTCAAGTCAGGAATTAGTATAAATAGAGAGCTAGCCTCTCTATATATCACACACTTAGTTGTAGCACATAGCTGAGGAAGAGAAAGACACTAGGGCAAGGAAGAAAGAGGTTACTGCTGTCGGGAGATCATCTCACTGTTTTGGGGTTTTACATTTGGTGTTGATTCTATCTCTGAGGAAGTTGTGAGTTTTTCTCCATTTATGGTTTCCCCGAGGAAAAACACTATGTTAATTGTCTCTTGTGTTTGATTACTTTGCTTGTTGTTCTCTCAATTAAAGATCCTAATGTTATGCTAGCTTAATGTTAAAAATCTAACAATCTTACCCATAACAAAAACAAGCTTTCAATTTTATTTTCTCAGTAAAACTAAAGAAAAGAAGTAACACATGATAATTCATAATGGAAATGTTAAGTCACTTGAGAAATGGTGATGTATCAAGCATTCAATAGTTAGAGAACCAAATCTAGATGAACTAAACATCAAAAGTGTCAAATTAGGATAAAACCCGATGGAAGGAAAACCAGCAACCATTGAAATAATTAATGTTAGACTTCTAAAATAATCCATGGTAGACTTCACTATAGGATCATAAAACTTAAATATAGTTGTTTCACCCTTAGACCTTTTGCTAGCATACACAGCTCTCAACCACTTGAGCTAACCCACCGGGCTTCATGCTTATATAGTTGTAGAAATAGCACAATAATTAAATTTTAGTAGTAAAGGGGGTGTGACATTGAGTATCAAATGGCCCTTAACCAGTTAACACCTATTTGTCAAACTTCGTGTCAGTCTGTGCAAGATAAGCTCCATGGATGTAAGAAAAATGACCCAAATTATCAGCTAATGTCCCTGCATAATATTACTTGTAGTCGGAAATTGCAAAACTTAAAACAGCTAGCGAGTTGGCTTAGAAGCAACCATCCAAGAGTGTGTTATATCAAGTTTTAGTACCATAAAGTCAGATCATAGGAAAAGCATAGATATTAAAGAGCAGATAGCAGATCACAAAGTATGCGTTCATTGAATTTTAAAAATTAAAATTGTAGTAAGTTTCAAGGATGCTGAGATGTAGCAAATTGATATTGCTGCCATACACAATAAAACCTAATTGTAATTAATGGTAATTTATTAGCAATACCAAAAAAATATAAAGCCTATACAGGTGAAAAAAGTGCGAAGCAAAGCTCCATACTCAAATGTGTACACTTGAGCAGTCGTTTCACTAAAATTGTTGTTGGTTTTTGAAAACATATCATCATCTAGATCTTCCTTTGTTTGACCCTCCATTTGTAGTTTGGTTTCAAGAAGTAATCATTGTTTTACAACCAAATAACATGATAAATAATTTTCCATCTTCTCGACACCTTCTTCATACTCAAATACGAGTGAATTTGCACATCTGATAACTGCAAGCGTCCAGGCAGGATCAGAATGAGCTTGCCGACGGACTACTGTTGTCCCATTATTTAGTGAGCTGGAGCGCAGCCATCTCATCCACTGAATGGAGAGTCAAAACACTAAAGGATATCCCAGAATTTGTGTGTGCATGTAAAAGTGCTTCATCCGTCCATGGAACCGGCTAACCTCACAAAATGTGTGCGCCGAAAAAAGAAAGAAATCAGTGTCCCTGGGATTTTGTTGATTCCCATATAAAATCCAATCCTTAAAGCCTCCACCCATTCTAGAGAAGTTACAAAGTTACATGAAAGATTTCTGGCACTTCAAAACATCATTGTAGTACTCTAACACATTATTTTCAGCCCTGGCTGGCTTTCCTACAACTTGGAACTCTTCTAAAGTTCATGAACTAAAATTTAAACCTCATCAATTGTCAGGAATTCCAGCCAGCCATTGTTAACACTTATTTTCATAAACCATCTGAAAAAAATACCAGCAGAGCATTTTTTTTCAAAGATGATGTGCTGCAATATGCCATAGCAGTGTCCACAAAAATTTCTTCACTAAACTGATGATCACACCAGACCTCTTAAATAAGAACTCTTTCTGCAATCTTTGAAAATTTTAAGGCCGAGGGGAAAATGCTTTGGATTACTCTTCATGAGTTGCAAGCACTCCTTAAAATAAGCATCTCCGATATTTTTCAGGGAACTCTCATACCTGTGTAGTGCGCAATCTACATAATAACACATCAGAGGAGACGTATTCAAGTTCCTACAGAAAAAATAAAGCAAGGTGTTCCATGCAACAATCTCAAAAAGATGCAAATTATAAAGGACCGACTTGTAAACACTAAAAATTAGTACAGGTACTAAAAATAATCCAACCATTTATTTTCACCTGCAATCTTCCATCTTCAACAAGTCCAAATATCAAGACCTTCAACTCTCCATAATCATAAACAAGAATAGTGCACATCCAAGGGAAATATGACAAAACAACTTTCAAATTTAACCATTTTTCATTATACATCTCTGCAGGTTCTATATATATTCAATCTCTTGGTCAGCATGAAACAATATCACCATTCCCCATTGTGAAAGCTGCACATTATTTCATAAGTTTTTCAGCAAGATTTCTCTAATGGTTCAGCAAAACCCTGAATATAAACAAGCCTGATCACCATCACAATGCATTACCCAAAGAAGAACATAGGAATGTAGCCATGTGAGATGCCCGAGATCGTCAAACTCTGTTTAATAAGATTGTATGTATCAATGTTTATAGACTGATATACAAGGCCTTCCAACTGATCCCAAATATCCATATTTTCAAATTTCACATTTTTTAAATTGCCATCCAATCGCCAAATCATTCTCTGGGCCTCTAGAAGTGGAAGCCACTCTGAACTGTAGTGGAATCCAATCTGAACTGTAGACTGAAACTTGAAATGGAAGAGAAATGTGGGAGGAATACTAATAATTTGAAATTGAAATTGAATTGGAAGGGCTGCAAACCCATCACAAACAGCACTGCTCCAACAAATATTTAGAGAGGAACTAATCCATAAACAATCTAGAAAATACCATGTATTGGTCTTTCCGAGTTCAGGCAAACATTAACTTGTTCTTGCCCAAAGTAACTCCATTTTCGTTTCAGAAACCAGTGATAATTACTGAAACCCCAATTTTGGATACTAGACAACTCTTCATCTATCGCCAATGCAGCTGGAAGCTCCGAGTTACAGTTCCACTTGAACAACCTCAATAAATATCCATCCAGACAGAGCCCCCTAAAATGGATATTCACACGAGACTTTGCCAAAGTTATTGTCCAAGTCATATCAAACTGTACAAATTAGGAAGAGAATCTAAAAAATTCACAAATTTATGGTAATCAAATTGATAGTAAATCAAATTAAGGCTAATATATACATTGAAAAAGGCAGGAACAAAATTTGAAAAATTCACAAATTTATGGTAATCAAATTGATGGTAAATCAAATTAAGGCTAATAGATACATTGAAAAGAGCGGGAATAGAAAGAAATTAAAAAACAAAAAAGCATGGCAAAAAAGCATGAGAGCTTTTTTGGTTTTACCAGCTTTTTTCGTGAAGTGCGGTGAACCAATATTGATATTTTCCTTCAGTTGTAAAAGAAAGAGGAGATTTGTGAAATGGTTGTTCAATAGAGAGGGAGTCCAATGTATCCATTGAAAGGAAGTATATATATACTATCAAATCTTACCGAAATTTTTCATTTACCGCCTCGGCCTCCCCACTGGTCCTATCTCAGGTCTGGTCCCGTATTTCTGTGTGTGATTGGGCATCTCAATCTATGTGTGGTCTTTGGTGTGGCTTGCTTTTGTGCATGATCCTATGTTTGTGTATTTGTCTTTGTCTATGCTTTAAAGAGGATGCAATATTTGGATCATCCACTGTTGGAGCAAAGAATTTAAAAAAAGGCGACTGAGCTACTCAACAGTTACGACTCTCTCTTAATAATAGCTTCTTTCAATACCAAGTACATTTTATCAACATTTTATTTTCCCTCTGCTCTTACAGAAGCCACGCTTGTACTTTCTTTCGGTTCAAATACATTTTATCAACATTTTATTTGCCCTCTACTGTTATAAAAGCCATGGTTCTGTTTTTTATTTTTTTTAGTTCTGTGGGTCTATCTCAAATCTAATTCATCTAAATTATTCCAGGGTTTGGTTCAATTTTTAAGGATAAGAAGATCCATTTAGAAAGAATAAACAATGATCTCTTCATTATAGAGACTTTCAATTCAAGGTACATTCCCTTCTAGAAGATCTAGTCCTTTCATTTCAATTCATTTCAATTCATTTCAGCATACCCGTGACCCGTGTCTAGCTTTCTTTTTGTTAATTTCAGCAATCCTGTGTCCAATTTTCTTTCCGTTAATTTTGACTCTCTTAAACAAACCATAATCCTTCCATTTCAACCATTTCTAATCCTTCCATTTCAACCATTTCCATTTCATTCATTTCAACAAACCATAGTCCTTCTTGAAAAGCCCTGCCTCTGTTTTCAGCAAACCCTAGTCCTTCCTGAAATTCCCCCCTCTGTTTGAACATGTTGGCAATATTCCCCCTCTGTTTGCATGGCGGTTTTATCCAGCGTTGGCTGTAGCTCGACTGCACTGGCTGTAGCTGGTTTATTACCGAATCTCTGCTTATGTCTACTCTCTCTGTCCAGTCCAATCGCTACTCCCTCTCCGTCCCATTTGGTGTTTATCACTTTTTGCTAGCCTGTGCGTTTATTAAGTTTCGTGTGTTTATTTAGTTTCTCCTCTCCTTTAACCCACGTCTCTTAAAATGATTTTGAACATTTTGGTTGTTTTATCATATTTTATATATTATGATTATGTTTGAAATCAATATTTTAATGTATTTTAGTTTATATTTTTTTATAATAGGCATTTTAATGTATTTTAGTTTATATTTTTTATAATATGCATTTTAATTTATTTTAGTTTATATTTTTTTATAATAGGCAAACAAACATATAATATTAAAATTATTTTTCATTTTTTTTATAAAAATGTATATGAAAGGAAAAGTTAATATCACTTAATATTTTTTTTTCAATTTAATATGAGTTAATTTAATTTTAGTTATATAAATAGTGATATCATTATAAAATAAATATATATGGAAAAAAATCAATTGTTCTTTTCCACTTTAATATTAGTTATATAAATAATGATATCACTATAATTGTTCTATATAGGAGAAATCATGGTAATATATCTTATGATATGGTTGGGATATATCTTATTTTTTTCATATGTTTTATATTTGTTTATGGTGTTGTAAGTTAATTTTGTAATATTCAAGATAGACATAAATGCACTTACAAATTAATTTGTAGTATTTTGTTAGAATTCATAACTTATTTAAACCCCAAGGGGTGGGGTGAGTAGTGTAGTATGTACCTTGGATAATTTTAATCCTAATTTCTTGTTAAGCTTTCCTATACTCAAATACACTTTCTCTTCACTTATTCAATTTGTAGTTTTCACTTTTAAATAATTTTATCTCCACTTATTTAATGGCTAATTATTATATAGTTGTTTGTATGGTATAACTATGCGGTTTTCTAATTAAATTATATATGTTTTTGTTAAATTTGTACTTTAAATGGCATGATATGTGATTCTTTCTTCAATTATAAAATAGCTCTCGTAGATATGTTTACTATGTGTATAAAGAATTTTGTTATTACATCAACTATTCTAATTTTATAGAAGGAAATGTTATGTGAGACTTTGTTTTAGGATTTTGGCTTAGGATTCAAGGTTAATCTTAGCTTAACTTAGAC
>LPNX010623964.1:46902-58132 GCA_001517045.1 Pseudotsuga menziesii
TGAACACATTAATTTGTCATATGTGTATCATTAATTTTACAATTAGTAACATAACAACTATTTTATTGTATTTTTAAAGTTGGAGCACACTTCATTATACAAAAAAACTACTTAGACTATGTCCTAACCATATTGAGGCTTCCAAGTGCAATCCAAGCTTGAGAGATCTAAGAATGATAAGGAATGGCCACCTAACAGAAAATAATACATAAATAAGAAAACATTAAAAAAATCCTACATACCAAGAAAGGTAGTAAAGCTAGCATAACCAGGGTCAGGGCATTAAAATTTTTTGTTCAACACTTGTCGTGAAAGCATTACATGTATGGGATGGAGGGGAAATGGAATCAAGCCTAATTCAATTGAATCCTTGCAACTCACTACATGCCTGAGTCTCAACAATCTGCCTTTTAAATTGAACCAAAATACCAAAATAAGTTTATTAATGGCTAGATTTGAGAAAGTTCTAAGTGTGAGTAATTTAGGCCTCGGGACTCTAAAGTTTGTTATGTTTTGTACAAGTCCACAATTCAGTGAATTGGCAGTCACACGTAGTAATTTAAGTTATTTAATGAAAACATATAATGCGTATACCTATATGTCTAAACCATTTTCCATGTTGATGTAGGCCACTACCCTCTTTATTGTCTTACCAAAAGGCATGATAATGAGGAAGAAGACCTAAAATTATGGACTTCACCTTCAAAGAATGCATTGCAATCACATTGGTAAGGAGTGATAAGAAGATCACAACAATACAATGTGTCAAATGTTAGTTGATAGCGTTAATTAAAGACTTATATAGTGAATTTAATATAAGACTTACTTAGTCTCTTAATCTTTGCATCTTGACACATTTAATATTTTATGGTTGTCTCTATGCCTTAACCAATTCATATTATAAGGTGAGGATGTGCATGCATAATAATACTTAGTTATCATCTATGAGATGAGGATTTAAAGGGAAGAGGGTGTAAAGACAAGTAATTTTTATATGTATTTTGGTGGCAGCGAAGACAAATGTTGTGAGAGACCACAATATTTGTCCAAGGGCGGAGGGAGATTGCATCACGATCATGTCACCCATCAAACTGAAGACTATTCTTGAGCCACCAATTTTTTTTTTAATTTTATTAATAACCATTGTTTCTCCATATCGTGTGCCCAATGACACTTCTCTATAGCAATGCATAAATCGACTTCTGCATAGTTTGTGATCCTAGCTACAGGTCATTATTTGTATTCGCATGACATTGAGTGTTGTTTATAGTTGTCATCAGTCCATGATATTCATGAAAGAAATGAAGTCTTATAGAGGAGGACTCATTAAACCAAGCTTTTGAATTTCATTTTGACGAAAAAAGAGTTGACATTGGTAGCGAGGTTCACATAGGTATTATGCATAAACTTTTGAGCTCATTTCAGGCCTAGGAGTATACTAGTAGTTATTTTTTGTTATAGTCGTAGTTGTTGACACATTGGAACACTTTATATTGCAGCCCCAAGTGACTTGAGAGTCTCGTAGTCATCAATACTTACTGGTCATCTTGCACAACTAAGGAGTGAGTGCATGACATGAGTGAGTGAGTGAGTGATTATAATTTATCATATTTCGAATATTTTGAATGATGAGTTGAACTTTATACTATAGATATTTTAACATCTTGAAAAAATTATATGGATGGATAATTTTAAATGTTCCCTTCTTTAAAATGGTGATATAAATTATGCCCTTCTTAATTGGAAGGGTAAAATTCAACTTTCAAATTTTTTTTGAAAAGCAATTTTAACTTTACACTTCTGAAAAGAGATAGAACCCTTTGGAAGGGCTACAAAGGGTTCAAGGTGAGGATAATCTTTATAAAAAAAATCATATAGCATTCGGGTGTGATTTAAAGTTTTTTTAACTTTATATTAATTTAAAATTTTTTTTCAATTTCTTCAAATATTTAATATAAATTAAGTATTAAATAATATTTTTACAAAATAAAAAGTTATTTTTAAAAAGTCTAAAATTAATTTTTTTTTATTAATAATTATTTATGAATCGTCCATTTTGATTTAGTTTGCAATATATTTGTCAAATAAAAAATAAATAATTCCCAAAAATTATTATACTCCACATGGTTTTGTTAATAATGTATATTAAGTTATTTAATTACAAAGTATGCCACCAGCACTTACATGCACACTTTGCTGCATGTCCGTAAATTCCCTTTAGTGACATAAATTCCGTGACAACTCAATCTCCATAAGAGACTCCCATAATCAAGGTTTCAATTAAAATTTAAAGGAAATTTATTTATTGAAGCAAATGTGTTTTGAATATTTAATTCAAATTTATATATATTTGTGATGTGAATATTTCAAATATATATCGTCTCTTTTTTTTCTTTCTATTGTAAAAAATTGTAATTTATTTATATTCTTCAGATGGATCAAAATCTTGTCCATGCTTACATAGTAAAGAACCAAAAATTCACAAAGTAAACTTTTTACAAAAGATCATACTATTGTAAATACATAATTTATCATAGACTCCCAAAATCTTAAAAACAGAAAGCAAGAATCTGCTCTCATCAACAGCAACAAAAAAAAACAGACTAATCTACGCATCACTAAAGGATAGATAATATGTTCAAATATATCATAATGATCTCAAAAAACAGCACTAATGTCCAACATCATCAACAACTCCAATCGAAACAAAAAATAAAATAACTGATAAGTCTCAAAACTTTCAAATGCACGATGCTCTTTAATATACCAATACCCTTCTAGAACAGTCGCTTCAGCTTTTGCTAATTCATCTGCATGGGAATTTCTTTCTCAGAATATGTGCTTGAGATCCATAAACTCAAACATATCTGATAACCTATTAACTTCATGAAGAACCTGAGAAAGCTCTAAATTTTGTATTCTGAACTTACCAATGGCCCAATTAATAACCAACTGTGAGTCACCAAAGATCTGGATTTTAGCAATATGATTTTCCCAAGCTAGAGTAAGTAGAAGCTTTAAAGCAAGGAGCTCAGCAAAGTTGTTAGTTCCATCTCTGAAGCCAGCTTTAAAAGAAAATTAATGATCATAAAAAATGAAAAGCATACCACCTGCTCCACAAATTTTTGGATCAATAGCTGCCAAGCCATCAAAATACCCCCAAGGAAAAGATTTATCAATAATCTCTTCAACAACAGTTCTGATATTCACAACAATTTTTTCCTTAGGGTAAGATCTCAACAGGCCCAAACTAAAAGAGGAAACCTAAGAAGGTGCAAGAGTGAAGTCTTCAAAGGAACTCTGATTTCTAGCCTTCCAAATAAACCATAAAACTATAACAGGTAAAGATTTGATGTGCTTAACCTCTGCATTAAGATACCATGTCTTCATGCAGGAAATCATTGATTCCCCAATCCATAAATTCTTGAGCTTTAACTTAGCCTCAAGATCAAACCAAACACATATGGTGAAAGGACAATCGACACCTAGATGAAAGTTAGACTCAGCATCCATCTTGCACAAATAACATCTACCAGGGCCTTCCCTACCCTTTCTACATAGGGAATCCCATGTAAGTGCCTTATCAGAAAATAAAAACCAGTAGAAAATTTTGGGCTTAAGAGGACACTTAAACTTCCACAACACTTTCCACCACCAGGAGTATTCCATCTCATTCATGTCCAACATTAATTGCAGATATCCATCTTTTGGAAGGTACTTACCAGATTTAGACCGATTCCAAACTAGCACATCAACATCATTAGATAGCCTGACATGACTAGATTTGAGAATAGCTAGATAACCATTCCAGCAAGAAACATCCTGATAGTGCACTAAACCAAAATTATCAGCAGAAAGCCATCCTTGTTCCATCAAAAAAGTCACACCAGGACCTTCAATATCTTTAAGAAAAAAGATTCCAATAGAATATAATTTATCAATCGATAAGGAGGGTAAAATATGTCTCCATTTTCATCCAACCCATGGATCCAAACCAAGTCGAACATCAGCACCATTCCAACCTTCCAAACAATATAATTACTGATAAGATCAAAAGACCATAAAACGACTTTCCAACAAATGGAAATATTTATTTTCTGTTTGACAAAGGCTCTGACCCAGTCCAATAATGATAAGGGATGAACATATTTCTGCAATGCAATATGAACCCATAGATCCGGTCCATGAATAAGATTCCACACACTCTTGGAAGTATGAGATTTAGCAAAAACAGCGGGGATTTTCAACCCCCACCCCCCCAAAAACTTTGGGCATGCCAGTGCCTTCCAGGGTGTCCAAGGTAAAATAGAAGAGTCCTTGTTTGTAGACCATAAGAATTTGAAACACAACTTCCTAATATTCTTAATAATGCCCACCGGGATCCAGAAATGCATCCAATAGACCGATATTGCCTCAAGTACAGATTTAACCAAAGTAAGCTTACCTCCCTTGGACAACCATCGATATCTCCAATTCATAATTATTTTTTCCACTTTAGCAACCAACCAGTCCCAATCCTTCATAAGGTATCTACAAGGTTTGAGATGAAATCCAAGATACTTCATACCAATCTCAAGTTTTACAACAAAGAAAGACAAAATATTCTGTAAATTAATTAACTCAGACTCGTCCAGAACAGAATAATAAAAAGCATATTTATCTTCATTTATCTGCATCCCAGATGCCTTACAGAAAACCAGTAAATCTCATGCAGTGTTGATAAATATTGATCAGCTCCATCAGATACCATGAAAATATCATCCACAAAAAAAACATGAGATAAGGATATATCATTTCCAAATTAAATACCATGAAAATCCCCACATTCTTTAGCTTTAAGAAGAGCCATACCGAAACCTTCAACAACAATAAGAAAAAGCAGAGGGGCAAGAGGAAAGATGATGTTGCACCATTAATAAGTAAGGCAAAAGAAACAGAAGTAAGACTACCCATAACCCAAGAGATAAAAGGCACCGCAAACCCCATTTTAGAAAGAAGGACCCGCAAATATGTCCAATTAAAACGATCATAGGCTTTTGACAAGTCTATTTTTAAGACCATAGAATTTAAACATTTTCTATGGATAGTGTGTAGACCTTCCTGAATAACCCCCACATCATCATGAATCTGTCTCCCACGCAAAAACCCAAACTGTTCACCAGAAATATAACTTTCAGGAACCTTCCTGATACGAATAGAGATGATCTTACCAATAATCTTATAAATGAAATTACACAAAGAGATTGTCCTAAAGTCTTCAAAATATTTAGGAAGATCAGACTTAGGAATCAGGGCAATAAAAATAGTATTAAAGACAACAAGGATTCTACCACTTTTTCGAGAATCATCAACTACCCGTAATAAGTCCAAACCTAGAACACCAAAAAGAGCCCTATATACCTCAACATGTATCCCATACGGCCCAGACTCTTATCATTCTTACTCAAGGATAGAACAGACTGATCTCTTGCAAGGTAACTGGAGTCATGAGATCTTCATTTTTCTCTGCTGAAATGGATGTGGGAAAATTCCCAAAAATCTTCATAATTTCGAGAATATGGAGAGTATTATATTACCGAAACAACGACTCAAAATGGTGTACCCCCTCCCCATCTATTGAGTCATAACCTTGAACAAGATTACCACCATCATCTGCAATCTTCCATATAGAGTTAATATTTTTCCTGTGATTAGCAAAATTATGAAAAAAAGGAGCATTGTCATCCCGACATAAAATCCATATGGCCTTTCTTTTCTGTCTAGCCTCATGTTCACGGTTTAATAATATTTTTCTCTTATGCACCTCCAACTCAACCATAGACGACTTATCCTCCACATAAGAAAAACCAAAACCCAACTTATTAAAGGACTCAACCAATAACAGTTCAATATCCACTAAATCCTTACGCTCCTGAGATTTTTTCTTTTCATACCATAAAATAGACACATCTTTGATATGCTTAAGGTTGGTAGCAAAATGCGTAGCAGGTGACACCACAGGATTATCGACATAAACAGTCCATAATTATTTTAATAAAGAAACAAATTCTTCATTCAACAACTAGTTAGCATTAAACTTGAAGGGACTACGTGGTTTAAAATCATTATTCAATATGAGTTAAAAATATGGCTGATGATCCAAATCCCCACTGCAGCCAACCCATTGACAACAATGAAGGTATAAATCCAGAAGATCAGCCGATATAAGCAGCCTATCCAATCTCTTGCAGATATTCTCAAACCCAACTCTTATGTTATACCAAGTAGGAAGTAAAACAGACGGAGCTATATCCATAAGTACAAACCCATCCATCTGTCTAGAGAAAAAATTAGATAGATTATCCACTCTAGCTTTAACACCCCAAATTTCTAAGAAATCCACAGAGTAATTCAAATTCCCACCCAGGATCAACTTAAAACTCTTAAGGAATTCAACTTCAAAAATTTTATTCCAAAACCTTTCCCTTTCCACCTAGGGACCATACAAATTGACCAAACACAAGGCCAATTTAAGTTCAATGGAATAAAGTGAAGCACACAAACCAGAACCCACAGCTCACGCATTCAAAAGCTGGAAATGGTGAGTCCTCCAACCCAAAAGAAGACCACTAGATTTACCTTTAGCATCCACATAGTCAAACCTCCAACCTTTAAGCAAAGATTCCATCTCACCTGCAAAAATAACCCCATCACCCATAGTTTCTTGAAGAAATAATACATCGATAAACTGTTCATCAACCAACCTACAAACCGGTAGTTTTTTAGGAATACTAGATAACCCCCTACATTTTAGAGTCATCACAATCATAAGGGAACCCCAGAGAGGGAATACGCTGCTCTAAGTTCCCTAGAATCAACAGAAATGACAGGTTACACATCAAAAGAAATACCACTAGGTCCCACACAAGTGGGAGAAATCCCAGAAAGGCATCGGTCTCTATCAGGAATTCGATATTTATCCTCAATAACCTTTGTGCAGGACCGAAGATAATAACCAGCACCATAAACACATTTGTCTCCTATAGGATATACAAACCCTAAATCCCCCAAATAAGATTCAGATGGTATAAATTGGCATGGAGAAACATCATTGGTCAAAGACTCCTTCAAATTCCTAAGCATGATATTAGGGCCCTTCGCAAAATATACTAACAAGGTTAAACAAAGATGTTTAAGTGAGTCCACATCTAATGGTTGTGATTCGAAATCCACCCCTAGACCATTCGATAAATGAATAGGAACAACAAGATAAATAACTTTTGTCCCATCACCCGAAGCTGAGAAGGATTTAAACACATAATGCACTCCATCATTCTTAACTCGCCAAAAAGACTTAGTCTTAGAAACATATACATGTTTATGCATTCTGCTAAAAGAAATGGTACACTCGGATATCATATGACCATAAACATGACATCTATTACAACGAAAGGGTACTCCCATATAATCCAATGGTTGGCTAAACATAGACTCCACCCTTTTAATCACAATATTAGTAGCTAACCCATTATGAAGGTCAGGAAGAACTAGAACCTTCCCCAAGCAACACACTCCCAACTCCATTGAAAGATAAATTTTCCTCCAAATAAGTCCCCAAAGTATTACCAACCAGCTTAAAAAAATACACAGACCAGAATTCAAACGGTAGATTCAGTAACTTCACCCAGATAGGCAATGAGTCATACCTTTCATTACGCGGGTCGAAAAGAGGCATCCACCTTTTCAAAAATATATCAGAATTGTCCCATCTCCAAACATTCGCAAGGACTGAGGCTGCATCTGCTTTAGAATGAAATTTAAATGCTATCCAACCCCGCGTGAGCACAAATACATCAGGGCAAGAACTGACAAAGTCCTTCCAAGAAACAAAAACCCATTGCTTAACACCTTCAGGGCTATATTTGCAGCCACCTTATCGTCCCACCAGAGTCAAGGAATTCGTCAAAACAATTTCATTTAACCCTACATCCTCACCAATGACCTACAACATAGGTTTTTCAGATTTACGAATGATTTGCTTCAACCTCTTCGAGCGCATACCTTCAGCAGGAAACATCTCAACCCGTGAACGTTGGTGGCCAAACGATAAACTCCCAACAAGATCAGACCCAATCTCCAAACCCAGGTTAAAGCACTCGCTAAGATACTTATCATTAATTTTTATAAATCAACTTAGTGTAAAATTTGAAATGAACGAACAAATCCAAATTTTATATCTAATGTATGGTTTAACATTTACACATTTTAAATATTTTTTTACATTATTTTTATATGTAAAAATAGAATAAATATTTTAAAATATTAATTATCAATTTTAATCATAGTTAAATTAGTTACAAATTATTATTCTTTATTCAATATTATGTTAAATATGTTTTTACATTATTTTTATTTGAAAAATAAAATAAACATATTCTAAGGGGAACAAAATAGCTTAGGTGATCCACTCTTAAAATCTTTTTTTGAAGGCAAAGAAGGGATGTTTTTTAGAAAGAGATGGAAGATAATATGTAAATAGATTCTGGCTTCATTAATATTTTTTACTTCTAATCTTTTCAGGTTTCAATTTCTGTGGCAGTTTTGGTTTGTTGGCTTCAAGGCCTCGAGACTCTCTTATGCTAGGGTTTCTTGAGTATATAGGTGTTGTACTTTTTGAGTTATGTCATATTTTCTCTGTCTTGACACTCTTGTAAATTTGGAATGTTTAGACTTTGGATATAATTGTTGAACAATCACTATTTGGAAAGTTTTTTTCTATTCTTTTATTCTTAATGAATCACAAAAATATGTCTTTTTTATGCTGTGAAAAAAAAACATTTTAAAATATCAATTTGATCATAAAAATAAATTTAGTATAAATTAGTTAGAAAGTATTATTACTATTTCTTCAATGTATATTTTTAATAAAGGCACTCTAATAAGGTTTTTTTGGTTAAAATAATATTTTCATATTCTTCAATTTTACATATAGTAACATATTTTATAATTAATTTGATATTTAATAACAATTAAACATGGAAAAGAAATTCAAAAAAGCTTTTGGAATTATCTTTTGATATTTGAAAGTTATATAAAATTTTAAACTAAACACAATTAATATAAAAAAACATATAAAAATAGATAGAGGTTAATCTACTTTACATTATCTTCTACATAGGGAGGTACTAAGCAATTATTTTGCTGATTATCTACTTCACTACACTAATAATGTAAATCTCAATTTATGCAACATTTATTACTTTTTCACTACTGCATAGCGTTTACAAAAAATCACTCATGAAAGTATGAAGGGATATGTAGACCTTAAATCAGTCATGAGATTATGAAGGGCTATGGAGGAATTAAATAGATCTTTCTATTATGAATGAACCAGTACATTGCACCCATGATGTACATCCCAATCAATACATCACTTACTACTCTATTCTTGGGCACATAATATTTATAAAAAATAGTTCATGACACTACGAAGACCTATGTAGGCCTTAAATTGCTCATGAGGCTATGAATGGTCAACTCTATTATTAAGTGACAATCCTCAAATCACTTATAGAGCTATAAATAGCCATGTACGCTACTACTTGCGGGTGAGTGCAAGCTAATGAAGGCCACTTTTGGCAAGTTAGATGCAATAGAAAACTAAAAAATAAGGCATCCCTCAACTTAATTTTATTTTTAAGACACTTACACAAAATATATTTCTTTGAGTAAAAAAGATTAAATGTATTGGAAATTGAATCACTTTTCTGAATATATAAGTTTTATGTATTGAAAATTTTTATAACTATGTCAAGTTTCATTTTTCTAACAATCGCTTTTTTATTTTTTAGGAAAATGATAAGGTATATGTTTTTGTGGGTGCGACCTTTGAGGGCTTAAATGATGGTTTCAAGCTACAAAGTTTGCAAAAATGTAGAGAACATGTAACACTAGTGCAGTGTTATTTTTCAAAAATAAAATTAGTAATTTTTATTTTTTTTATAATTATCTAAGTGATCATTCCTCAAAAATGATACATATTTTGTGGGTGCATCATTTGAAGGTCTTAATGAAATAATCATGAAATGGGTTTTTTACAGAATGTATAGGTCAGTGTCTTCTAGTGCACCATATAATTTATTTTTAAAACGATTAAGAATTGAAAAGGTTATGGAAAAAACACCAACATGTGTTTTGAGTTAAGAAGTTAGGACATAATAGAAATTGAAAAAAAATAGGAAAATATAATATTCTTTTAATAAAAATTACATATTTAGATTCTATAGAAAAAATACTATTTATGTTTAATATTTCGTCAAAAATGATTGTACGTAGCATACTATAACAATGCGTAAGCAACTTCTTCAGAAACTGGAACAAATGCCCAATTAGCTATGGTTTATCATATACCATAGCACATGTTTGGTATTACCAAAGCAAACTCCAAACCATACACATAGGACTATTGGAAACATGCAAGCAAGTGAATTGGCATGTTTAAATTCAAATTACATTTCCCTCCCTTATAGAATTGGAAAATGCGTGTGTGTTATAGAACTACAAAACACACGCGTGTTATAGAACTACAAAACACACATGCTTTATAGAACTACAAAACGCATGTGTTATGTAGTTCTATAACGTGTGAGTGTTATGTAGAGAAAAAAATCTAGCACTATATGCAATACATAAAATGCATGGTTAATAGTTGTGGGGGGGTGTAGAAGGGTCGAGGGCCTAGGAGGATGTTGGAAGTTCAAGTGGGGATGGTTAATAATTGAAAGGGGGCGGGGAAGGGTCAAGGGCCTAGGAGAAGGTTGGAAGTTCAAGTGGTGATGGTTAATAGTTGAGAGGGGGTGGAGAAGGGTCAAGGGCCTAGGAGGATGTTGTAATTTTGAGTGAGTATGGTTAATAGTTGAGAGGGGGTGGGGAAGTGTCAAGGTCCTAGGAGGATGTTGTAAATTCAAGTGGAGAAATATGAATGGAATGGGAACATGATGGGTGACAAGGGTGAAGCAGAGTGGGGATTGAGATGTAACATACTTCAAAATTTCAAACATAAAAAAAAATTCTATATCCATATACATTCAGACATATTAATAAAATGCCCAACTGTTATGAGAAAATACAATTAAAAAGACACCCTAGCCATATTTAATGGTCAAATTCATCATTGTACAATCATTCTCAGGCGTAAGGACCACTGTAACAGTAGTTCCTCCATTGAAAGATCCATTCTGCAACCACAATA
>LPNX010623964.1:58788-75262 GCA_001517045.1 Pseudotsuga menziesii
AATGGACGTGGTTGATCGTAAAAGCCATTCAACGGTTGAGAGCTATTTCACTCGGTGAACTAGCATGATTAAATGAAAAATGTATGGGCGTTGTACTTTATGTAATCTACCCTAAGACCATTGAAGTCCACCGTTGATCTACATATGACAGTCCTTTGGCCATTTTGCTGGTGAACTAGCAAGGTAGTTAAAAGATGGAGACGGGAGTGAAATCACTTATGAAATCGGATACACAACGGATTTGAATCTGCTCTTGGTTGGACTCCTGTGGGACCATTGGTCGGGTGAGGTTAATTTAGCATGTCTACCAAGTCTAGAACCGGACTAAATTCTAGTGACAATCAATCTAAACACTACTCCAAAGGAGCCTAGAAATCATATTCAGACAACAAAATTTTAAGGTTTTCTCATAAGGAACAATGAAACTCATGGATCGACACCAGAGCCAACATTCGCATTTCAACCACATTCTAAAATTTAGAAACAGAATCAATGAAGATTTAGCAGAAATGATACAGACTTAGAAACGCTATTAAAAGTAGGAGAAATGTTTGAAAAAGAGGATTTCATCCATTGTATACTTACTCATCAATTCTAATCATTCAAGTATTGATTCTAAAACCATTAGCATACTTATAAAAGTTAGAACTAAGTAAATTTTACTCAGTACAATATATTAATTGCTACATTAATATCATTACTACAAATATTTGATACTTCAAAGAATAGGGATATTTGTTCTACAGAATGCAAAATACCACTATATGGAGATGTAACTATACACATATTTCACATACATATCCTACTATAAATATAGTTAGTCATAAGAACAACAGAATAGGAGCCTAGAACCAATGTTGGGAAAACACAAGTGGAGAAGTTGTTCCCCCCAACCAACTCACAAAGTGGCCAATTACTTGCTCCAAAACCCCTAAGCCTGATCGTCGAACCACAAGAGCAAAATATCTTGATGCGCCATCTCTTGTATTACACATATGTTAATCCCCGTCCAATTCCAGCATCCTGCTTCTCATGGACATACTATTAAATAGTATTTTCCTAGGACTTGGTCATTTATGAGATTCCTTCCCTTCAGCAACTCAACTAGGAGTGCATACCTGATTTTTGGGGATGATGTCTCCTGCATATCGAGTTCTCAATTGGTGGTCTCAGCCACTTGTCACTTCCCTCTACGGGTTAGAAAACACTCTTTCAACAACTATTTCCACTTGGGTTCTCCTTCAGAAATTTTTATTTATAAGGAATGTTTTATTCTTGACCTTCCTATCAAAGAATAATCATAATTCAAGGTATTTTCCAACAAAATTACAATTACTAAATCAAGGGGTATTACATACACCTCCCCTTAAAAGATAAAACCGTCCTCTATGTTATAACATTTTCCTTTATTCTTCCATATCATCCTCTTGGAATAAGTCTGGATATGCCTCCTGCATATTACTTTACAGCTCCCAAGAAGCTTCTTCTGGAATAAAGTGTTTACATTACACCTTTACTTGTCCAATGGTACAGTTCCGGAATAAAATTTCTCTCCTATTGAGAATGCACTCCGGTCCCACCTGGAACTCTCCCTATGGTTCCACTTGGATTACATTCCAGTAAATCACATGAGAAACATCATGAACATATATTTTCGATATAGAAACATGAAACACATTATGTACTTTAATACTGGGTGTTAGGGCTAACTAGTATGCAACTGACACTACTTTAGCTAGAATTTCAAATGGCCCACAATACCTAGGCTCCAATTTCTTATACTTTCCCAATATAAAGGTACTTTTCTTGGGCTTTACCTTTATGTATACATGATCACCCACCTGAAACTCTCTAGGAGTTATTTTTAAGTCAACATAAATTTTCTTCCTGTCCTGGGAAGCTTTCAAGTTTTGTTGTACATGTTTCACCGTTAGTTCCATATCTTCTAATAAATCAGATCCTAACATTAATCTATCAACAGGACTTCTCCGTGATATTGGAGTGTTACACTTACATCCATATAAAATTTAAAATGGACTCATACCTACAGAAACTTGGAAATTATTATTGTTATAAGAAAATTCAACCAAGTGCAGGTAGTCTTCCCACTTACCTTGTTTGTCCATAACATACATTCCTAGCATGTCCTATAGAACTTGGTTTAATATTTCAGTCTACCCATCTGTTTGTGGATGATATGTAGTACTGAAATTTAACTGTGTACCCAAGCCTTTAAATAAGGATTTCCAAAAGTTACCTGTAAACTTCGTGTCTCTATCTAAGACTATCACCTTTGGTATGCCATGTAACTTGAATATTTCTTTCATGGAGATGTCTGCAATATTAAGAGCTTTGTAGGAAGCTTTGACGGGTATCAAATGAGTCGCTTTTCTTAGTTTTTCAACCACAACCATGATGTAATCATGTTGTCTGAAATTCTTGGGAAATCCGGTGATGAAATCCATACTGATGGTCTCCCACTTCCATTCTAGAATGGGTAGTGGCTGCAATAATCCTGCAGGATGTTGATGCTATGCTTTAACTTGTTGACATTCCAGGCAGCGAGTTAAGCATTCAAACACTTCATTTTTCATGTTTGTCCAAAAGAAGTCCTTTCTAATCATGGTAGTCATTTTCTGATACCCCGGATGCCCTGAGTATGGTCTTTTATGCAGTTCATTTATGTCTGTCAATTTAACTTCTCTTATGTTAGGTATATACAGCCTATTTTTATACAACAAAAGTCCTTGTTGGTTTATGCTAAATTATGTTTTTACTTGTTCTTGTTCATTTTTAACAGTCTTTTCCTTTAACCTCTAATATTCGCCATCATAATTTCCCATACTTAAAATCTGATCTCCTAGATCATATTTGTAGTTGTTGCTTGCACACAGTAAATTTGCATGACGAATTAAAGCATATGCTACTTTATTTTCTTTTCCTTTTATGTGCTTTATTTCAAAGTCATACTCGCTTAGAAAGGACAACCATCTGGCTTGTATTGCATTCAAATTCTGTTGATCAAATAAATACTTGAGGCTTATGTTGTCTGACATAAGTAAAAAATTTCCTCTAATTAAGTAGTGTCGCCACATTTTTAAGGCATGAATTATAGCAGCAAGTTTTAGATCATGTGTCGCACAATTCTTCTCATGATCTTTTAGTTTTCTCGATTCATAAGCTACAACATAATTATCTTGTAGTAAAACTCCACCCAACACTTTAATGCAACCATCGAAACATACGACGAATGGATCAACAATTTTTAAGATCAAAGAGGTGGTTAATAGGTTTTTTAATTTGTTAAAACTATCCTCACACCTTTTTTGTCCACTCAAACTTTTTTCCTTTCTTTTGTAAACAAGTTATGGGGTAGGAAATCTTAGAAAATCCTTCTATGAACTTCCAATAGTATCCATTGATTCCCATAAATGATATGATGTCAAATATATTTTTAGGAACCGACCATTCCATGATGGATTTTACCTTATATAGGTCGACTGAGATTCCATCCTTGGACATTACATGTCCTAGGTACTGTATCTTGTCTTTGAAAAGTCACACTTGTTGAACTTTTCATACAGTTGTTGTTCTCTTAACACTTGCAAAACTAGTTTTAGACATTCTTCGTTTTCTTGTTCATTCTTAGAGTAGATTAATATGTCGTCAATGAAGACAACCACAAATTTATCCAGATAGTTACTTAAGACATTATTCATTAAACACATGAACCCATTAGGTTCAAGTTTCAACCCAAAGGGCATTATGACAAACTCATAGTGAACATAACGGGTCCTAAATGTCGTTTCAAAAATATCTTCATCTTTTATTTGCACTTGATAATAACCCGACCTTAAATCTATCTTTGAAAAGATAGTTTATCTGTGGAAATGATCAAATAGATCATCTATTTGGGGAAGTGGGTATCGATTTTTAATATTCATTTTACTTAGTTTCCTATAATCTATACATAATCTTAGTGTATCGTCTTTATTTTTCACAAACAAGACCGATGCTCCCCAGGGAGACACACTTGGACGAATATACTTTTTATCGATTAGTTCTCGTAACTGTGGTTTTAGTTCTATGAGTTCGATTATGTTCATTCGATACAAATCCTTGGATGTTGGTATCGCTCTAGGTATCAAATCGATTGTGAATTCTATATCCCTTTTTGGAGGGATTCCAGGGACAACTTCTTCCGGAAAGATATCTTTGAACTCCTTTAAAACAAGTATGTCTTCCATTTTAGTTTTTATATCGTTTTCCTTAGAATTCATTATATATACTGTGAATACCTTAAATCCTTTTCTTATTGATCTCTTCATTTTCAGAGCATAGATTTCTCTAATGGTTACCTTCCTAGGAATTCCTTTCACCTTTACGTTCGTTCCATTATTATCTATACATGTAAATGTTTTATCAAAACAATTCAACAACACTTTATGCTCCTCAATCCAATCCATTCCTATCAACATATCATAAGATACTAAAGGAAATATATTTACATTCACATGTGTAAGAAAATCATTCAACATTATCTTGTAATTTCTAACAATACTAGTAACCTTTATTTTTGTACCTGTGGATAACTGTACTAGCCATGACTTATCAATTTTTTCAAGTACCAAATTTCATAAATTAACTACTCTAGGTGAAATATAACTCAGGATTGCACCTGGATAAATTAAGACAGAGATAGGTTGATTTTTTATCATACCTTCAATTTCGACCATGGAAGTCTGGTGGTCTGCTTGCCGCTAATTCCAGTGCATCACAGATTCTAGGCATGCTTCTGACCATATCTCCCACTGTAATTGCTTCTTGGATAGAATGAACATTAAACCTTTGTTTCCTTGTTGGAAATTCTTTAAAGTAGTGTTTCTCTCCACACTTCCAACATTTTAAGGGTTCTTTTTGGGATGGGTTTTTATTAGGAACGGTTGAGGGTAATACAGAATCTTGAGGTTTAAAACCTTTGTAATTATTACCCTGATACGTTCTGTGATTATTTCCCGTGTTTTTGTGGAATTTATTTTGTTTTCTTTTAGAATCAAAATTATTTGGTGATTCAGGAGCATCGTGGCATGCCAACAATGTGGTGATTTGGTCACATGTTGTGGCATCTTTTGTAACCATTCTGTGCTAAGTCATAGTCTGATTAGCAGCATAGGAATCATTTTGGATCGTGACTCCCTCCGTGAAGATCAGGCCACCGGTAGTTTGTTTCAGACAAGGATATTTTCATCATGTGTCGTAGTGTTTGTTTTCAGTTGCAGGATCACTCAGGATAGGAGTAGCAGTTTAGCATAAATAGACAGTTTAGATATGTAGAGGGGGTTCTGCTCTTCAACATTTAGAATTGTGAGTTGCAGAGAAGATGGCAGGCCTGTGTATGATTCCTACTTGTAATTATTTTGAAGAATCGGAAGGAGAGCGATCCAACTTGTGTGCATTTTCCTCTATTTCTTCATAGAAGAATTAACCATGTGTTTGTAGTTTTGTTAGACTTTATGCATGTGACGTGTTGAACTGTGTATCTATGCAGAGCCGACTTCGACGTTTTCCTGAACATTGTGTATTTCTGTGAAGTTGTTGAATTCATGCATCAATTTCTTGCTTGAATAGTTGAATTAAAGTCTAGATGCATCCATAATATTTTTAGGCTAAATATTCGGGAAGATTGCAGGCTAGATTGATCAATTTCATGACCAATTGGCGCAACCCGCAGGTTTTCTGCCTTAAAGAGTTTTTACAAAGAATGAACGGTGGATATTGAGTCCACAGATCAAGATTTGATGATCCAAAATAATCCTACAATGAAAGTTGCAAGGAAGTTAACATATCTGTAGAGATCTGAGAGGTCTACGTCAAGAAGAAGATCGACAGTCGAAGTGAAGGACGAAAATATCTGACGGCTAGGAAAATTGCAGGGGAAGAATTCCGGGAAGGAAGTTTCGGGGGAACAAGTTTGGGAAGTTGGCATCCCGCATCACACAACCCAATTTCTGGAAGGCCATTGTGCAAAGAAAGTTACGGAGCGCAACGTTGGTGTTCGAGATCCCACATCCCGCAGCCCAACTACGAAAAGTCTGTTTCAAAAACAGAGTTGCGAAAAGGCGATTGCGGAGTCAAAATTACGGGATGCAATTTTAGTGCATAATTTGGCCATTAGGCTAAATTTAACAGTCTTGCTAATTGTAGGAGCCACCAGATCCTATAAGTGCTTATTGCTGTTGGTTGTGATCGATCCGCCTGCACCAATTTTGGTTTCAGATTTGGAAGATATTTCCTATTGAGAAATTCCACAGTTGATATTTTGGGTAGAATTTCTGAAGGAGCAAGAAGGAGCTCATGTGAGAAAGAAGCATAGCCATAGAAGCCTGGAAAGAGCCAAGAAGGGTGCTCAAGAGGTTCTAGATAGAGGATCGTCATTGCCAAAAGACCAAGGGCCAAGAAGAGGCTTGGTGAGGTAAGTTGTAACACTGTGAAAGAGAACTATTATTGGAGAGGCTTAGTGTGAGAAGATGGTTGCACACATTGGAAGAGAGAGAGGTTGTGACAGAGGTCAACCAGGAGGGAACACATAAGTTCTAGAGGAAATGAGGGAGTTAAGGGCATGTCTGGAAGCCATGGAAACAGACAGATGAAGAGACCCAAAAGCAGGGGATGTAAGTGAACCTAAGGATGAAGAGAAAAGAGAAGAAGCTACACTTATGTAGGAAACACTAGAGTTAAGATATTTTAGATCTATTCTGGGAGCGACTTCATGGCCGAGACCATAGTTGCCTACCTATGATGGGAGTCTGGTCGTGGAGCATCTCATTGACCAGATCAGTGAGCTGGATAAGTACTTTGGGTATGATGAGGTAGAAGAAGACAAGAGAGTCAGATTGGTTGTGACGAGGTTGAAAGGGCATGCATCCTTGTGGTGGGATAGTGTGCAAACAAAAAGAAGGAGGAATAATAAGCCATTGATAAAAAGATGGGATAGAATGGTGGCAATGATGAGGGCTAAGTTCTTTCCCAAGGATTACTAGTTAATTATGTATAGACAAGTACAAACCTTAGGAAGAGATTGTTAACAGTGAGAGAGTACACTGAAGAGTTTTACAAAGTAAGCTTAAGGGATGGATATGTGGAAGAAACAGGAGAGAAGGCTGCTAGGTATGTAAATGGTCTAAGGATGAATATCCAAGAAGAGATCAGCATGATATCACCTAGAACAATGGAGGAGGGGTATCAATGTGCCTTAAGGGAAAAAGAAAAGATATAAAGAAAGAAGAGCTTCAATAGAGGTCACGTTTCAGCCAGAGGAAGAGGGAAAGCAACTGGAAGAGGAAGATTTGGACCATAGAGATGAGAGTTTAGTAAATGTAGCCAGCAAGAAAAACATGGTAGAGGATGTGACTCTAGAAGAAGAGGACCTTACAAAGGAAGTATAGGTAGATGAAGAGGCAGAGAAGCTGTTGTTAGATGCTACAAATGCAATCAGTTGGGGCATAATTCATTTGAATGTACATGGAAAGAGGACGTAGGACAATGGGGATCCTATGTAGCTCAGAATGAGCAGCATCAAGAACATTCAATAGTAGAGGAAGTATTTTGTTGGGTGTTTTATAATGTCTAAATTAATCCACCTATTCTTTAATTATCAATCGGGGTTGGTAAGCTTAGAGTTGACACAAAATATATGCGAAGGTCTCGAGGATGTCGTGTAAATATCTTAACAAACAAAAGATTGAAAGATCTTTTAAAATGAAAAACTGAGTCAAACTCCAAAAAATGCAATCATTAAAGTAATTAAACTAAGACAAAGTAATAAACTAAAAAATTGATAATGTATTTTATTAACTTTAAACTGAAATACAATCAACAATTAACTATTCAAATGGAAAACTAGGGTGCAAGGAGGACTTAACTTATAAGCAACTAGAAAACTTAATAAAAGAATTATCTTTAGGTTTTGTCCTACAAGTTCTTTCAACAATAACACAACATAAAAGAGACAACCTAAAAACATGTTAAGGACAACACATGTAACACTAAATCTAACATGCAAACGAATAAATCAATCTAAAAAGAATAAAAACAAAATAATACAGCAGTAAAACAAAATCAGAAACAATATTCAAGAAACAAAAACATAAACAATTTAACACACATTCAAAGCAAAAAGAAATAAGGAAAATAATAAAACCTTAATGAATAACCTAAAACAATTAAATTTAACTTTAATGTTAAACAAAACTATCATCTAACTATTACAGTCAAAACATAATTCAGACATTAACAAAACCGAACTAAAAACAGTTTCAAAATACATAAAAAAACACTAGAAACAGAACTAAGGGTTGAATGACAGACTAAACTATGGGTCTGAAAGGAGTGGCTGAATAACAAACTGAACAGTCTAAATGTCATTATGCACAGTTAAAATGGTAAAAAGTAACCTAAATGAACTAATCTTTAGCTGAAGTCATGCAGATGGAATTCTAATGCATAGAGACAATAAATAAACCTACTTATTAAGCAAATTTAACAATAAAATAGACTTAAACAAATTCATAAGCATAAACATAAAGAAACCATTGCATATTAATAAACTGAAATGTAAATTGCATAAACTAATAATTAAAACAAAAATGAAATAGACAGAACTAAATCTACCTAATTTGATAAACAACAATCTATTTTATCTAACTTGCAAATAAATCAAGCAATAGACTGAAAATGAAATGAATGAAAACAAAGCTGGAAACAAACTATGCGCGCAGTTAACTATCTAATTCGGAAATAAAATTGTATTACAGAAATAATAAAACAAACTGTGAATTAAACTAAATACAACAGAAAAAATGAAAGAAATAAACAAGAAAAGAAACATGTGGTTGATGAGGGGCCCTCTCAGCAATCGGAGGTGGTTCCTGGTTAACTTCTACTCAAACGCAATCTTCAACAACAACACATACAACTCTTTATTCAAATGGTGGAACAGAAATATAGTGCTTAAGAAAAACCTGATGAATCCTTCCTAACTCTCTGGCTTTCTAGCTCTAGCTAACTGAGCTCTC
The DNA here is from genome assembly GCA_001517045.1 of Pseudotsuga menziesii. Taxonomy (NCBI): domain Eukaryota; kingdom Viridiplantae; phylum Streptophyta; class Pinopsida; order Pinales; family Pinaceae; genus Pseudotsuga; species Pseudotsuga menziesii. The sequence goes on from LPNX010623964.1 coordinate 67,863, forward strand.
ACACAGAGGCTACTATAAATAATAATTTACAGAGATGAGCAAGTCGACCCTTTAGTGGTCGAATGATCTCTAAATTTAGTCAATCATAAAGGCACATAATAGTTTAAAGGCCAATGCGAAGACAATCTTCCTTCTTCAGCGTGATTATGATCTTTTTACTGGGTAGCAAATACACATGCTCCTTTTCAGCGTGAATGATCTTCAGATGTGGCACACGGGATCCTTCCTTATCACAGCAGGTGGTTGATGGAGAGCAAAGGATAGCATAGTGGCAAATATTCTAGAGCATGGGTTGAATGCATCAATCCAACGCGTGGATGGTTGATGTGGTGGCGAGCAAAGGAGAAGGCAGGCTGGCAAATATCTAGAACGCAGCTTCATCACCTAGACACGTGGATAACAGTTCATTTAAAATCTATTTCACATTTTAAATTTCCAGAATTAATTCTCAGCAGCGCGTAGTCTGATGGGCGATCTGGACGTAGAGTTGAAGGAGGAGTTGGGCCATGAGCTGGATATGTTGGGCATCGATCTAGGGCGAACAGAGTGTCTGTCTGCTGGCGCACTTCAGGACTACAGTCTACAGTAACACACTTCAACATCTGGCAAACCACCAGCGAATTTCACGCAACGGACTGGATGACAAGTTGGTCGTTGAGATGGACATGTTGTGCGAAAGGCAGGCTGAATGCGTTTTGTTTATTAATTTAGCCCAAAAAAATTATAAAATATGCAAACAAATATAAATCAGTTAATACATCAAATGTGGTTTAATAATGTCATTTTTAATTATTAAAACCATAAAAATTGATAATAATAAAACATTTCATATAAACCTTAAATACACTCATACCTGAGGCTAAATAATGATCTGCGTGACATAAAATATACAAAAGATAATAAAATATGTGTTTAAATGAGTAATTTAACTGCCAAAAATGATAACAAATATAGGATCAACATTCCCCCAAACCGGAGAAATGTCAGGTCCCATTGAGCAAAAAGAAAGAAAAACAATTTGGGAAGAAGGCAAACTAGCAGCTGCCTTCAACTTGGAAGATGAAGAAGGTAATTTTAAACTTCACTCTTTTGACCTATAACTTAAAAATAGCATATCTTTCATTTCAAACATTGTATGAAAGTTAAAAATAACTTTATTGGTTTTTTCAACATTCTTAATTTAACAGTTCTCAGGTTCAAAATAATTTTATCATTTATAAGGATTAAAATTAATTCAACCATGTCCAAAGTAAAACTTTGGGTAGGTTGAACATGTAATACAAAAACATAAATCGCATTTATAAAAATAAAAAAGATTGATCATTTTCATGCATGATTGGGTAATAGGATAGGATTATTAACAGTGAAATGGAAGTAAAAACTATTTACCCAAAAACAAAATTTGGTTAGCAATTTTAATCATAAATGCTATAATATCACTATTTTTACTAGATCGCTATTTAATATTTCATTTATTCGATTCTTCATATGGTCTTCCGTATTGAATTTTGCTGTAAAAATATGCTTCAAGCTATAACCAAATTCCACTATTTACATTCCTGAAAATACTTATCATTTGTTAGAGATAAATAGATTTGTCATAAATAAAAATAATCTAATTTTTCAAATCCATCTTCCCCCAAACCCAAGATATGGCGTGTCCTCAAGCCATACAGAGAGAAGAATTGATTGTTCCAAAAAACAGAAAGAGTGCTAGCATGTTGTTAATTATTTTTAAAGAAGAAAAAAAAAACTAGCTAGTAAATGGAAATGGTTCAAAAATGTATATTCATGAAAAATAAAACAATGCTTAGAAAGACCACGTAAATGAGAATATTATAATCAAAAGAATACCACAGGAAAAACTAGCCATCCATGCCTCATTGTAAAGATATCATGTCATCATAAAATATTTTAAGTGTACCTCATAGTATGTGAGATTTACAGCTATGGGTCCCATTTCTAAGATAATGACATCTTAGATATATTCAGAATGAGACAGTCGGGGCAAAGTCAACTTAGAGCCATTCTCAAATGACATTATAAACAATTGGCCATGACATATTTTTTGATTTTTTTTTCATATATTATCACTATGTTACGAACTATGTGCATAGTGGTCTATTAACCAAATCTCATTTACCAGATATTTCCCCACTGCGAGCAGGCCTGTTCAGTACCCCGGTGGGTTTATCTTGGTACCATGCAAGCATACCCCCACTTCCAGCAAGCCTGTTCAGTACCCCGACGGGTTTACTTGCATTTATCGAGCTTCCTGTTGTAAGGTTTTTACTTAGCATTAACCCTCTACCAGCGGACCTGTTTAGTACGCCGACGAGTTTTCCTTGTATAATGATATTAAATATATGGAAGCCAATTGGTACTAGAGCGTGTTAAGTCCTGCTAAACACATAATTCAATTTTTTTCAAAATAAAGTTATAAGTAATTTCATAATGGCCATACTCATAAAACATGTCAAAAGAGAATAACTGAAAGTTGTTCTTTAACCTAACAGTTGGGTTCTTCTTTATAAAGTAAATTAATGTTTCCCAAAGACAAAAATTCCACTTACTTTCGAGTTATCACCAAAATACTCAAGAGACAAGTTTTGATAACAAGTATAGGAAGAACTAGTAATCCATAGGTGAAAAACAAGGCTTGGAAAGATATGATAATAAAAGTGGGTCTTGTCAAGCAACTGTTTAAAAGAATAAATCAGAAAGATATGATAATAAAAGTGGGTCTTGTCAAGCAACTGTTTAAAAGAATAAATCAGAAATATACATGTCTCAATCAAAATACCAAAAACTATATGAATCATAGAAAAACTGGTGAAGTATGATATACAAAGGATTTTCAAAAAAAATTATCAGTTTAAGCTACAAATTTCAAAAGTACCCTAAAAAAAGGTTAAACTACCTGATGAGTATTTAGCATACTTCCTTTGTCCAAGTAATATTCGGTTAGCTTCTCATAGAGATAATATACTTGTAATCAAACTGTAAAACCACTTGTTAGATGATTCAATTTATTCATAAAGACATAAAGAAAAAGAGTCTTGTGTAAACAACCTATTAGAAGTGACTCTTATTTATTCAAATCAACAAGCACATATTTACATATATACAAGTGATAATAACCCAAAATAATTTTTAAGGATCAGGACGAGGAGGAATAGATTCTCCTTCAACTAATTCCATTTCATTTTTTCGCAAAACATTCTGTATAAAATCCTGTTTAAATGTCGGTTGGTGATAGAGCCTAAGTCTATGTCTGTTTAATACAAAGGAAATTTCTGAGCCATCAATTGTTTTAATTTTTACTGATCCATTGTCAAAAGATGTAACTACTTCGTATGGACCCATCTAAAGGGTAGTTAATTTTTCTTTAAAAATTTTAAACCGCGAATCAAATAGTAATGCCCAATATCCAGCATTAAACTGCTTTTGCTTAGTAAATTTATCATGCCATGTTTTTCGTTGATTCTATATTAACATGGTTCTCTGTAGTGCATCTTGTCTAATTTCGTCTAATTCATTAATCTGTAATATTCGTTGTTTTTGTGCTTCATCCAAATTCATGCCTAATTGTGCTGCCATATGAAAGGTTTTAACTTGAAATTGAATAAGTAAAAGGACTTTTTTTCCATACACTAACTCATAGGGGGTATGTCCGGTAGTGTTTCTCCATGTTATCCTATAGGCCCATAAAGCCTCGGGGAGTCTATCTTCCCAATCCTTATGATGTAAGTGAATGGTATTAGTTAAAATGGATTCTAATACTTTATTAGTTGATTCTACCTGACCATTATCCTGAGGGTGATAAGGTGAATATTTGCAATGTCGAATGCCATATTTCGTAGTAAGTTCTTTCATTAATTTAGGAGTAAACTGAGTACCTTGACATGTGACAATTTCTCTAGGTGCACCAAACTGGGTGAATATCTCTTCATATATGAATTCTACCACCGATTTATCTGTGGCTCTAAATAAAGCTTTAGCTTCTACCCACTTTGTGACATAGTCCGTGCAAACTAAGATATATTTATTTTTACGAGACATGGGAGAAATTGGTCTTGCAAAATCATAAGGTTCAAAAGGTTCAATCATAACTTGGGGTTGTAAAGGCATTTGATGAGATGACGTAGGTCTACCCATTCTTTGGCAACTATTGCATCCTTTAACATATTTGGCAACATCCTTAAAAATGCTTGGCCAATAATAACCAGAATGTAAGACTTTATATGTCGTCCTCTTATCAGAAAAATGTCCTCCACACGGTCCATCATGGCATGCATGGAGGATGTCTGTCATTTCATCCTCCCACACATATCGTCGAATAATAAGATTTGGACCAGTGCAGAAGAGATCGTTATCAACCCAAGAATAATTGCAACTTTGAACTATGATATGACGCTTCTCATGTGGAGACAAATGGTTTGGTATTTTCCCAGTTGCTAAATAATTGGCAATATCTATGAACCAAGGGGTTTGAACAGATACATCAAATAGATGTTCATCAGGAAAAGTGTCGTCAACTGGTTTAGTACCGTCTTCATGTTGAATATGGGAAAGGGAATCTGCTACGAGATTTTCTTTACCAGGTCGGCCAACGACGGTAATGTTAATTTCTTGCAATAAAAGAAGCCACCAGGTCACTCTACCATTGGTAATTGGTTATTCATTATAAATCTAATGGTGTAGTGATAGGTATGCACAAAAACTTCATAACCTATGATATAATGACGAAATTTATTAATAGAATAAACTACTGCCAAAAATTCTTTTTCAGTAACAGTATAATTTAATTCTGCAGGAGTCAATTTTTTACTAATAAAATAGATGGCATAAGGTGCTTGTCCTTATTTTTGGACGAGGACTCCTCCTATGGCCATATCAGAGGCATTGGTAGATATGTGAAAAGGAAGGGACCAATCAGGACCCCTAAGTATTGGTTCCACCGATAGTCTAGATTTTAAGATTTCAAAAGAATTTTGACAAGATTATGTCCATTGGAATTCTAAGTCCTTTGTAAGTAACTTAAACATTTGTGTAGCTATTTTAGTGAAATTTTCAATAAAATGGCGGTAATAGCCTGCATGACCAAGAAATATTCTTACCTCTTTCCAAGTTTTGGGAGAGGGAAGGCCAACAATTACTTCGATCTTTGCAGGGTCTACCTTAATTCCTTGGGAAGAAACATGGTGTCCCAAAACTATACCTTCTGTTAGTAACATTCTACATTTCTCGTGACCGAGGGATAAATTATTTTCTTGACATCGGATCAATACCTTCTCGAGGTTGCCAAGGGCTTCTTGAAAAGTATTACCATAGGCCATAAATTCATCCATGTATACCTCCACACAGTCATGTATAAGATTGGAAAATATTCCTAAGACTGCTCGTTGGAAAGTGGCAGGTGCATTACATAATCCAAATATCAAAACGCGATAAGTGTATGTTCCCCAAGGGCATGTAAAATTGGTTTTGTCTTGATCTTCCGGTGCTATTAAAATATGGTTGTAACCATTATACCCATCAAGAAAGCAAAAATATTGTTTACCCTGACAGAGTATCTAATACTTGATCAATAAAGGGTAAAGGAAAGTAGTCTTTAAGTGTATCTTTATTTAGCTCTCTAAAATCAACACAAATACGCCATTTCCCTGTGACTTTCTTTGGTACTAATACTAAAGGAGATACCCATTTACTATTGGAAATAGGATAGATAAAACCAGCAGTGAAAAGTTTTTGTAATTCTTCTTTTACTATATCCTTTAGAGCAGGATTCATCCTCCTTTGTGGCTGCCTTACAGGTGACATCCTTGGATCCATATAAATATGGTGAATACAGGTATCAGGGTGTATACCCTTCATATCAGTTTATTCCCATGCAAATGCTCTGGCTTGTTTCTTAAGAACTTTAAGCAGTTGTGCTTGTTGGTTTTCACTTAATCCTGCGTTTATATGTAGAAATTTTTCAGGGCCAACCTCGCAAGGTATGGTATATGGCCCTATATGTTCTTCAATTGTGAAAACATGAGGTGTTTCTGTAAACATTGAGAGAGCCATATTCTCTTGAAACTCATCTCCAAAAATCTGATCGAGTTGAGCAAAGGACTGAGGGAAATCTGTACAAGTTGTTGAATAGACAAACTGGTTTAATACATTCTCAGTGGTCTGCTCCTAAAGTGCCAAGGAAAAATCACTAGGAAGGGAGATATATCAAAGGCTTCATCCCCAAAAGAACAATTTAACCACCATGAGTTTTCAATTATTGGTTGTGCTGGGGAGTATAAAATAAGTCTTTGTGTGGACAACCCATTGGAAATAGTCATCTCTCCATCCCTACATCCTATAAAAGCATTTGCAGTATCTAACCATGGTATTCCCAAGATAATAGGATGTCCTTCAGAAGGATCCTTTGATTCTACGACCATAAAGTCGACAAGGTATTTCCATGAGGCTATTGATACAACAATGTCATCCAAGACTCCAGCAGGTTTTACCGTAGTGTGGTCTGCTAGTTCTAGGATGGAAGGAGTAGGTCGAAGAAATTGTCCTAACTGTAAATTTTCTAAAACTACGGTGGTCATCATGTTAATAGTGGATCCTAAATCAATTAATTATTCTCTATGGTGGTGGTGTTTATAATTACAGTCACTACTGGGGCTCCTGTATTTGTATATTTGGCAATCCGGGATTGACATGTCATACATTCAGACATTTCTCCTATACCATGAATTGTAAGAGGGTCCTTTTGCTTCTTTCTTGGGAGTTTAATACATAGCTCTTTTATTACCTTACTATATATTGGTATATCTTTGATAGCTTGTAATAGAGGGATTTTAATACAAATGTTCTTTAATTCATTCAAAATGTTATACTACGGATGAACTACATGTTTTTCTATTACTTTCTCTCTCGAAATGGAGGAATTATTTTCTCCTGAATAGTTTCTTGTGGAGGATGGGTGTATACTAGAATCTTTGTAATGTTTACATCCTCCAAAATAGCATCATTCACGAGTTCACTTGAATCTTCTTCTTCTTCATTTGGTTCCTGAATGATGACTGATGACTTGGGTTTATTATTCACAACTCTTCCCGATCATAATTGAATTCCATGTATAGGTACAGTCGAAATAAGGTATGCTGGAAGAGTTTGCAACTCAATACTATTAATATATTGAGTTGGTTTATTATTAGGGTTAGGTATCGGCTTTGAAGGTAATAATGTTGGTCGAGGAGGATTTGCATTCTAAAAGTGATGAGGTTGTTGTGTGATAAAAGGAACTCGAGGTACCATTAGAGGAATTTTGGGGTCTAAAATGGGCCTCCTAAGGAAAATAATAAAATAATAGTTAAAATAATAAAATAATATTGATTAATTTTGGAGGA
>LPNX010623964.1:75338-131050 GCA_001517045.1 Pseudotsuga menziesii
TCCATGCAACATTTGCTGGAAGTTTGTTTGATTCTGAGGATAAGGATGATTAGGTGTAGGGACAAGTTGTGGCTGAGGATATGGTTGTCCTCTCCATCCTGGTGACCAATATTGCTGTTGTGGAAATTGAGGAGGAGGATACTGAGGTGGCCAATTTTTCCAGCTTGAATTGTTCCATTGTTGAGGTGGTTGATACAGAGGATAATAGAGTGGAGGTTGTGCTGGAAAGTTTGGATATGCTAGTTGGTCTCTAGGTTGCCAAGGAGGCCTCCAAGATGTTTTAGCTACATCCCCACTCTTATAGATGGCTTGCAATCCAGGCAACGATGGGAAAATAACTTTTGGATGCTCTTCTGTATAGATGTGACATACGAAGATGTTGTTTAATGGACATTCCCTTTGGGGATGTTTAGTTCTATATCTTGGACAAAAGATACTCATTGTTGTTCATTCTTCATCCTGCCTCTTCTTGGCTTGTAAAGAATCTAGTTGAGAACCCATTGCTCCTAAGATATCAGTCTTAAAATTCTCCAATAGGTTTCCTAACTCTACTCTTGTAACTCCACCTGAACTAGGAACATTTCCTCTTACATTTCTACTGAAAGGATCTCAAAAAAAATTCGCAACTTTCCCCCTACTCCTAGAATCATTTTTACACATCTCACTGATCTGTGCAAAATTTTTATGAGAAATATCGCCAGTTTCCATGAGATTAAGACTTTCTAACAAGTCCTCGGAGATCACTTAAGGAAAACTGTACATACTGCATCTTCTCAGTGGTCATTATATTTAGACTTATGTAATGTATAAATGAACCTTTCGATATAGTCCTCTAGGATCTTGTCTTCAAGTTTTTGTATTTTGAATATATCATGTCAAGAGTCCTTATGTTTGCAGTATTCTTGATATTTTCGCAAAAATGAATTTTTCATATCTATTGGAGACATTTACCACCATACACATTTATTTTGGCCAATTTGGCCTAGTTAAACCACTATCCTAAGTTTTATTGACTTAATTGACATCAAAGGAGCACTGTATGACATCATCATGAGCACACCCACGCGTACCTTTAGTCAAGGAATCCAACTAAGCCTTCTCCTTCATTCGGGGAGGCTAACTAGAGCACTCCGAGGGTGATCTGAGTGTCATAAATGCACTTAATTGATAATTGATGGTTACAATCAGTTAAATCTGAGTGGTGAAGGCACCTCCTTTCATTATATTGATTATTTCATTAATATTTAATGAATTGGAGTCAACAGGGGCACCTCCAACCACCTTTGATGGCCAGTTTGACTTCAGTTAACCTCATCGGGGTTCATTGGAGTTATTGATGCGCTACCACTTATTGGTTGGCATGCAGTGACATGTGTCTGAGCTACTTTTAGTTAGACTCAATCATTTATTGCACTCCAACTTCTGTTAGAACTCAATTGAGTCAATCGGCACTTGATCAGTTGGTTAACTAGTGTGTTTACTGTGGCTTACAGTTAGTTAAGCTACACCCATTCATTCAATTCGAATGACCAACTTGGGAATTCGAATTGTCTTGGAATTCATGCATCTTGCATGATCATTGTATTGTATCATCATTCTTTCATTTGATTATATAGAGCTTCTACTTCCATTGCAACACCATTTTGCCAATTTTATGCATATTTATCTGAATTCTTTGTGAGACTGTGCTTTCAGTTCCTAGACCACTATGACAAATTAATATGGTATCAAAGCTCACGGAAGGACGAAGCTGAGATCTCTCAAAAACAAGGTTTTGATAGATCTTGCATGAAAAATTGAGCAAAAGCTCAAAATTCCAGCACTGCACCAGAAGCCAAGGCTTACCACTTAATACCCCAAGTAAAGGAATTGTTGATCAAGCTTGCTTGATCAACTATGCTGGGTGTGATGAAAGCCTAAAATGTGCAGGTTTTCCAACCTTAGGGTTCCCCTTTTGTTTTGATTTGCAGGTTTTAACAGGTGAAAAGCATTTGCTCCAACAGTTTCAGATGGCTTCTTCTGTAGAAATCTTAACTCCGTTCAATTTCCACTCATGGAAAGGAGACACGGAGATCCAGCTATGTGCCAAAGGACTCTATAGGGTCACTATGGACACTAAAGAAGAGCCTGCTTCTATGACAGACAAAGCTAGATTCTTGAACAAGAAAGATGAAGCATTCGGATTCTTGTGCCTCTCTATTTCCCAGGATCTTCTTTTCCATCTCTTGGGATTGAAGACTCCAAAGGAAATCTGGGACAAATTGAAAACCCTTAATTGAAAACATGATGATTTGAGAGTAAACCAGCCTGAAAAAGAGTTGATGTCTCTACAGCCTTCCAATTTTGAGACCTTAAATGATTTTTCACAAAGTTCAAGCACATTATCTTACTATTGAAGCAATGTAAGGTGGAGAAGGAGGATGATCAACTCATCCTCGCCATACTCTCCAAAGTTGGAGTTGATTATTTGGTGTTTGTCTCTACATTCCGTGGGGGAAAGCTCATAATCCCTGGATGGAAGATGCCTTCACTCAATGCCTTCATTGAGTCCCTAACAAGTGAACATGATAAGCTTGTCCAGATGGGGATCATCATATCCTCCCGTGATCAAGCCCTCCATGTCTCAGGGCCCAAAGATCTAAAGGGTAAAGGAAAGCAGCAAAAGAACCCAAAAACCAAATTCGAAGCTCCTAAGCCTAAAGTTGAAAACTAGCAGCATGAAGAGCCTTCCGACTCGAAGAAGAACAAAGGAAAAGGGCATCATGGAAAGGAAAAATTCAAGTGTTCATACTGCGGGAAGGGATTCCACCCTGAACATGCCTGCATGAAAAATAAACTCGATGAAGCTACATCTCTCCTTGAGAGAAATCACATCATTCTTTCAAAAAGATTTCGGAGGATATATCAGCAAGATCGGGAACCACAGCATGAAAGAGCTCATGCCCTCATGGAAAGCACTTTGAATTCCAAGGCACTCTTTATAGATTTTGGAGCTTCAAACCACATGATGGCTGAAAGAGACTCCTTCTCATCTTTGGAGACCGGAAAATCCATTCCCATCCACATGGGAGATGACTACACAATCATATCCAAAGGACAAGGTACTGCAGATATTGAGCATGGTTATTTTTCCAATGTTCTGTATGTACCATCTCTTGCATCAAACCTCCTAAGTGTTTATCAAATGACACATACGGGAGTTCCCAAGAGAGTCTCCTTTAGCCCAGATGATGTAGATATCACAGAACTTGCATCCGAAAAACTTGTAGCAAAAGGGCTTGCAAATCATCATGCAAAAGCCTACAAGTTCTCCCATTTTGTGGCGGATGCAAAGCCCACCGCATTGCTGACTCATGGAAATGAAGTTAGTAGACTGTGGCATGAGAGGTTCGGCCATCTAAACTTTAAATACTTGCAGCAATTACAAAATAATTCAATGGTTGAAGGCCTCCCGGTCATCAAAGCTACCAGTGCAATTTGCAAGGGCTGTGTTGTTGGAAAGCACCCTGAGCATAAGTTCGATCGGGGGAAGGCAATCTGAGCATCATGCATCTTGGGACTGACACATTCTGATATCACTGGTCCCATGCCTATCACATCCATGAATGGATCAAGGTATGTTCTAACTTTCATTGATGGCTTTTCCAGATACACATGGGTCTTTTTTATAAAAAAGAAGTCGAAAGTCTTGGAAAAATTCACTGAATTGAAGGCCTTGATTGAAAATGCATCTGGCCAAAAGATCAAGATATTGAGATCTAATAATGGTGGGGAGTATGTCAGTAATGAGTTACTACATATATGTTCCCAAATTGGTATTCAGATCCATCATTCAGTCCCCTACACTCCCCAGCAGAACGGTGTAGCAGAGAGGAAGAATCGGTCTCTCAAGGAGATGACCACCTCTATGTTGGAATCAAAGAAGTTGGCTGCAAATTTGTGGGCTGAAGCCATGCATGCTGCAGCATATATTCACAATATAGTTCCACACTCATATGTGAAAGGGAAGACCCCTTTCGAAGCATACTTCAGACACAAGCCGGATGTATCGAATCTGCAGGTCTTTGGGTCCACTGCATGTGCCCCAATTCCACTTGATAAAAGGAGGGCTTTACAACCGCAAAGCATAGAATGTCTGTTTATCGGATATCCTAATGAATCAAAAGGTTTCAAGCTGTTGGATATCAAAACAAAACAGATCATCATTGAAAGGAGTGTCAAGTTTGATGAGCCTCTTCAGGAGGTGTTACCACCTAAGTTGTACTAGTGGTTTTTTATCAAGTGAGCTTGGTGAACCGGACAAAAAAAATTTTTTCAGACTTCAGAAGACCTTCAAAAGTGCTTGTTGTACTATATCACATGTCCATACACCATGAGGGAATTGTTCTATCATGAAAGTGTCTGTAAAAGACTCGGTCTCTTAGACTTTATTTGTCAATTCGATCAACCCAGGGTGTTTTTTCCCTTGGTTATTATTGGTTGTTGAATAAACGACTGATAATTTCTGAGTTTTTCACTCAATACCTCCAAAGTTGGGGTGGTCAGCTTGGCATTTAGGCCTATCCAGGTTATTAGAGTCTATGTGTCAATGTATAAACATGCTAGGCATCACGGTTGAGTCATATGAACATTTCTAAGTCCCCCTAGGTTTTTTTTTTTTTTAAGTTTTTTAAATTTTAATTTTTCCACAAAAACTTAGGCTATGTTTTAATAGTTTAATTGGAAAATTTTGTTTTGTAATAAAAGTGTGCCAAATAATCAGTTTCAGTCATGGGGGTGCTCATTTTCAAGCTAAGAGCACCATGTAAACCCATAGACCCACTATTTTCAACTTTTGAGTGATTTTCCATCACTCAGGTCAGAAAGCCCCAAAAAATCAATTATTGATTATTTTAATTAATAAATTGATGAATAATGGATCAAATCCAAAATCCTAGATCAATGGATTCTTAACCGATTTGATTGAAATCAGTCTCATTGGCACCAGATTGACTGGATCTGACAAATAATTGACTGAAGGAGGTGATCTGGACAGATCCAGAGTTGAACTTCAACCTCATTTATGGGGAATTGCACCCTCTCTCTCTCTCCTCCACATGTGTGGGCTCTTCTGGAAGCTATGTGGTTGATGTGTCAGCTCAATCAAGCCCCTGATTGATAAGTAGACTCAGTGTAATCTCATTTAAGCTTCAGATCAGGCATTGATGGACTCTCCTTTAGCTGCAGTTGTCTATCTCCTTGGGATTTGTGCCCCCCTGGGCTGGATCTCCTATTTTTTGTATAAATAAAGTTCAGATCACCTCTTCCAAGCTAGTTAGAACTGGGATTGAGGTGATGTTGCTATTGTACTGTTGTTACTGTTCATTTGAAATAAAGAGAAGCTTTGGAGGCAAGACGGTGTCATGTCATTGTATCTGTGGATGAGCATTGCCATGTTTTACTGAGGTAACCTATATCTATGTTCATAATTTACTGATTTTTTGTGGATTCATTGCTAAGATTGATAATAAGCTTATTATAATATTGATAGGAAAGGATATTTTCAATAAGTTTATTTGCCATCTCTTTCCTTTGATGCATGTTTAGAGATCTAGATTCAGCATGTTTTATAAGTTTATATGCATGTTATTCTGAAATCTCTGTGTATGTATTAACCGGATCTCACAAGTATTTTGGCAAGTCTTTGGATTCAATTGCAGGTTCCTAGCTTGGAGAGGATGTTGATCTAGTTTGTTTCTTCACTCTCTCCAAAACCATTCAAAGGCATAGTCCCTCGACATTCCACTTGAAATCTCCATGGTTGATCTTCAAGGCTACCAACACTCTTCCTCTCTCTTCCTCCTTATAAAAATCCAAATCTTAACTTGTTAATTTGGTTGCAAGGTTTGTCATAATTTAGATCTGTCATATTAAAGTAAAAATTACATAGATCTACTATTTCAAATCTCATAGTCTAGATCTCATTTCTGAAAAGTAACATTAAGCATTCTAGATCTAGCTTAGGGAAATCGTCCATTTTACATGGCAATTTAAAGAGAATCTGTAGGTTGCATGCTCTAGATTTTCTTTTCTGTTTTAAAAAGATTAAATCCAGCAATTAGTGCATATTTCATTGGCTGCACAAACAACAAGCCAATATCCCAAGGAAATCTTGCTTTCCTTGGTTCCTTTTTCACCCGTTTAGCTAGTTTTAACTTAGTTTTGTTTGAGTTAAAGTAGGATGATCCAAAGGTACTCTTAAAGTGCTTTTGGGAATATTTCATTCTAACATGCTTGCTGGATTTTAGCAGGAATAACAGAAAGAAGAGAAGCCATTGTTCGAAAGTGGCCTCGTGATCGTTCAAAACCCCCCAGGGGTCTCCCCTTTGACTGAAATCTTAAATTTTTGGAAAGTTGGAAGATCTTGGTTTCATCTCGTATAAGGACCAATAAGATTTTGATATTTCAGTTTGTTGATATTGTAACCAATAATAATAAAAGGAAATCTTTTTTTAGTAGGCTCTTTCAAGCCCGCTCCCCATCCCCCCAGGGGGGATCCGCGTCTGTTTCATTTTTTGCATTTTTCCCTTTTTTCTGTTCTAGTTTAGTATTGACGCACAAGATTATATACTTTGATAATATTTTGCATTATTCCATATTTTCAATTCAAAAGTAATCATACTACTTACCCCACGACTTCCCGATTGACCCGCAAGGGGAAAGAGATGCATGGTAGGACTAATTAGAAAACCGGTGTTGTGTATCTCTGATTCCATTTTTCATTTATTGTTTTGATAATCATAATAAAATCAACCCCTCCTTGACTCCCCGATTGAGGTCCACTAGGACCGAAAGAGGTTCCTGGAGGGTTTTCTTTTTAATAAGAACACCTCTTTTAAAATTTACTAAAAATAACAAAGACTCCAGTGTGTATGATCGGTACTTGTTCATGGTTCGTCTGATAAGTCAAGCTGCATCAAAAGCACTTGAGTGACTAGATTAATTATTCTTCACCTCCCAAATTGACAAACCATCAGGCGAGAATCCAACGCCTCAAACAAACTGTAAACGGTGGCAAAATACCCAAAGGAGTGGGAACAACTAGAAAGTGACCTCAAGGCACCGATCTCTGTCACACCCTAATGGGTGTGTTATGAACAATAGTCTCCGAGACTCCGTTCCAGCCCACAAACACCTTGCGGGTAGCCATGAAAGTTCACTTTTGGACATACTCCAAGTACCCCTCTGGTATATATGGAGTCCCCTTTTCACCTAAATTAATTCATTCGCATTCCACATTAATTTAAAATCTACCAAGAGACATTTGCAAAACATTCTTTCAAGCGCATGCAAGCACATTATTTTCTCTGTTGACTCCATTTAAGTGGCCGGTGATTTACTTTGATCAATTCTTTCGATTATATATATATTGAGTGTCATTACTATGCTTATATGCTTTAAATCTTGCATCTTGTTATCTTTTGTTTCCACTGGTTAATTTCAAAACTCCTAATTAATATAACACCATCACACTAAGTAATTAGCCTTAGTAATTTAATAGGGTATACCCCCCTTGGCTTCGTTAGGAGTTAGCCTGAACGGAGGAGTCAAGAACAAGGTGACAACCTTGACTCGAGACTTGCCCCCAAGGACACACCAAGTGGCTTGAAGATTTTAGCCACGTAACCTAGGTGTGTGAAGGGCGGCAACACTTTTGGCGCCATTACCAGGGATAAATATTTTTATTCCTGAGAACGACTTACCTTAACTTTTTTCTAAACAACTAAAAAGATTTAAAAAAAATTGATTGATCTAGTCTTTAAAAAACATAAAAATTAAAACATGATCCATCTGGAGACTCCACTGTCTAACGTCCATTCAAGCATTTCTACCCAAAGAAACCGTCGACAATTATTCAATCCTCTCCCTAATCCCGAAAGGTTTATCAGGGAAACATTGAATAGGAAGAATTCCCGTAGAAACCTTGAAGATTTAGGAGACCAATCCCTCTCAGATATCCATCACATATTTGTAGAGAGTCATACCTACCAATCTCAAGAAATGACGGAATTCTTCAAACCCCTTGACTTTTCTCAGATAGCAGGTACTCCCCATGACATTCCAAATGATGCTATCAAGAAGCTCCCCATATTCCAAGGAAATAATTCCATCACTGCCAAGTCTCACCTTCGAAAGTTTGAAAAGCACCTGGTCAGTTATTTCAATGATGCTTCCCATAACCATGAAGATGTCAAAATGAAGCTCTTTGCTTTATCCTTAGAGGATGATGCTGTAGAATGGTACTCCGACCTAGGTGATGATTCATATAAAACTCTTAGTGAATTCCTAGAGGGTTTTAAGAAGAAATGGGGAGAAAAGAAAGAGCCAAGACATCTGCTTGCTGCCCTTCATAACATAAAGAAGATGGAGAATGAAACCATGGATGAATTTAACACTAAGTTCAGGCGTGTGGTTGTAGACCTCCCTAAAGAAATCAAGCCAAAGGATGCCTCCATCATCATATCTTACATCGAAGCTTTCGCTGGTGATTTGGGGTACGAGTTAAGAGATAAAGAGCCGACTGATCTAAAAACTGCTTAGGAATTGGCCGAGAAAATAGAAAAGAATATGCAATCTTCAGGAAAATCCAACATTCCATGTTACACAAGGGGAAACACTTCATACAAAAAAGAGAAGGGTAAAGCCATTGAATTAGAAGAAAAGGGAGCCTCTAAAGATCCCATGGAAAAGGTAACATACATGATAAAAGACTTGGTTACTAGTCAAAACCAACTTATGGAAAATCATTCCACACAACTGAATCATATGCACAATAGAATAATCACAATGGAAAGAAATAATGGACCTAGGAACTTTCAGCCTAAACAGAATCAGATGTATCAAAAGAAAGCTCCTCAGCAAGAACCTAGGATTCCAGACCAGTTAGACTCAGCTAACATGGTAGAAGAAGTAATTCCATGGTGTAGACCTTGTGATCAATTCCGCCAAGAAAGCACTTGTTATATTGCAAACCAAGTTATAGAACATGCAATTCCTGAGGTCAGTAATTAGGAAACAACATCAAGCGATTCTGATCATGTGTACATGGTAGGCCAAACCTACCCTTTATCAAACCAGCATTGGCAGCAGGCCACAGATTATAGTTATGAGAAGGATCTCCTTTCCAACTTTTATGGTGCAATTCCTTCTCCGGAAACAATCAAGGAAATGAAGGAGGCTAGATTCAAGGGTGCAGTTTATCAAAGAAAGGAGAATCCATCACCATCTAAACAGTACAAACCAAAGGTAACCTCTCCTCCTCTCCCAGATCCCCCTGTTATCCCTAAATCAAATGTTGATATGGGAGAATGGATATGTAGTGCTAAGATTCATGTTTATGCAAATGATGTCCTTAAAATTCTTGTTCAAAAAGAAAATTTGTTGAAAGCCATAGAGGATAGTCAAAGTAAAACACATAATATTGTCAAAGAGGATCCTCTCCCTAATAATAATGCTATATTTGAAGCTGAACATATTGAACCTATAGATATGCCTATAGTCCTCAACAGTGTTGATCCGAAAAGAGAAGACCACCCACCTTTTTATGTCTCCCTCTTAGTTGATAACCTTCTCCTTCATAACTGCATGTTAGATTCAGGTGCTTCATCAAATGTCATGACAAGAAAAGTAATGGAACAACTAAATCTAAGGGTCACTCGACCCTACCACAATTTTTGTGCAATGGATGCAAGAGAAGTTGAAGTGGCAGGGATAATCTTAATTTTACAAGTTAAGTTGCCCAAGTATCTTGACATCGACATGTCGATGGATGTGGTAGTGATAGATGTTCTAAATAATTGGGGTATATTGCTATCCAGAAAATGGGCCGCAACTCTTGGTGGGTACATTCAAATGGATTGGACATATGCTACTATACCTGCATCAGAAAACACTAGGGTGATACTCTATAGAGAGAAGCTAAGGAAACGACATGTAGAAAACCCTAAGAAGCCCGAAAATGAATTTGTTCATTTCACTGATAACTTTGGAAACTATGCTATTTTGTCAAATTTCATAGCCCCTATTAAGAAAAACATTAAAATTGAAAAGATAGATGAAGTTTGGCAAATGTACTTTGGCGGGGCTTATTCCAAAGCCAGAAAAGGTGTGGACATCATGATCATCTCTCCTTCAAACAAAGTCTACGACTTTCCTTTCAGGTTAGAGTTTGAAGCATCAAACAATGTAGCCGAGTATGAGGCTTTGCTCCTAGGGTTAGAAACCGCTAAAGACATGGAGATAAAGATGTTGAACATAAAAGGTGATTCAAAGTTAGTTGTCCTCTACATTAAGAATCAGTATCAATGCAAAAATGACAAAATAAGGAAGTATAGAAATGCCACATGGGACACTATGCAATGGTTTGATGCACTTAACATTCAAAAGATCAATAGGGAAAGGAATGGGTTAGCAGATAAGTTGGCAGTAGCAGCATCCACCCTCCAGCCATCAGATGAAGTGATTAGTGGGAGTGGAAGGATGGAAATTAATTTCAGACCTTCAATTCTGGATAATGTAGATCACTGGAAGGTGTTTAATGATGATGAGCAACTCTTGAGATTCATCCACAATCTCCAAGAGTTTGAAGGTTGCAAGATCAGTTATCAGCAAGAGGGTAAAGAGTATCAGGAATGCCAGGATAATGAAAGGAATCACATCTCGAGTAGCCTTATAGCTTTCGAAAATATTTTTGATCGACAGGATCATCATAAAAAACAAAAAGAAGAAATAAAAATTGGGAATTATATGAAAATAAACATAGGAACTGATAAGGACCCCAAGTTAATGAAAATTGGAAAAGGTACTTCGAAAAAGGAAAGGAACAATTTGATCAACTTAATCAAAGAGTATAGAGATTTGTTGGCCTTTAGTTATGATGAACTTAAAGCCTATCAGGAAGATGTGTTTCAACATACTATGCCCCTCACAGAAGAGGCTAAGGAGGTCAAGCCTTTCCGACAAAAACTTAGACGAATAAATCCTAAGTTGGTCCCCATTGTGCAGAAGGAACTTTAGAAGATGTTCGCAGCAGGGATCATAGCACCTACCAGACATTCATTGTGGTGCTCCAACTTAGTTGTTATTAGAAAGAAGAATGGGTCAATTAGAATATGTATAGATTTTAGAAATATGAATACATCATGCCTTAAAGATAATTACCCATTACCCGACATGGAAACATTGCTTCAAAGAGTAACAGGATCAGGAATGATGTCCATGTTGGATGGCTTTTCCGGCTATAACCAGATGTTGGTAAATAAGGAGGATCAACATAAGACTACATTCACCACACCTTGGGGTACCTATAAATTTTTAAGAATGCCTTTTGGATTATTGAATGTTGGTGCCAACTTCCAAAGAGCCATGGATTTTGCCTTCAAAGAACTTATAGGCAAAATAATCGAAATATATCAAGATGACTTAACTGTTTTTTCAAAGGAAATATCTGACCACATAAGTCATCTTAGGCAGGTTTTCATAAGATGTCAAAAAATATGGTATTTCCTTGAACCCCGCCAAGTCAATATTTGGGGTTGATGAAGGCAAGTTGTTGGGGAACATCATTTCTAAGGATTGTGTCAAGGTTGATCCTGAGAGAGTTGAAGCCATTAAAAAGTCCCCTTGCCTCAGAATCTAAAATATCTCCAGTCTTTCAATGGTCAAATCAATTTCATAAGGAGATTCATCTCAAATTTAGCAGAATTAATGAAACCTCTACAAAAGTTATTAAAGAAAGATGCTAAGTTTGAGTGGATGGATGAAGCGAAAGATGCTTTCCAGTCTATCAAAGATGCCATATCCATGTCCCTAGTCTTGATTAGTCCAGATTATTCCAAGGAATTCTAGATATTTTCCTTTGCCTCAGAAGACACCATTGCCGGAGTTTTGCTTCAAAATAATAAGGAGGGACAAGAGCAACCTATAGCCTTTATGAGTAGAGCCTTGCAACATTCAGAGTTGAAGTATACCACCATGGAGAAACAGGCTTATGCCCTTGTCAAGTCCCTCAAACATTTCAGAACTTATGTAGGTTACTCCAAAATCATTGGGTATGTACCCCATGCAGCTGTCAAGGATATCATGTCTCAACAAGATTGTTTAGGATCCAGGGGTAAGTGGGTTTCAAAGATTCAATAATATGATTTAGAGATAAAACCTACTAATTTAATCAAGGGGAAAGGTCTTGCAAAGATGTTGACCCAAGGAAATGAAAATGCCTTAGGAATAATCTGCCAGAACAGTGATTCAGAACAAAGTGTATCAGACGAGCTTCAGAGATTAGAGCAGCACCCTTGGTATACCAACATCATCTTTTTCCTATGCAACCTTACATGCCCTAATCACTTCCTTGGCCATAAAAGAAGAGCATTAAGGTTAAAGGAAACTAAGTATTGTTTAACAAAAGACGGTTTGGGTTGGAGAAACCCCGATGGTTTAATACTTAGATGTGTCGATGAACTTGAGTCCAAAAAACTCATGGTTGAGTTCCATTCAGGATTTTGTGGTGGACATTTTGTAGCAAGAACAATCGCCCATAAAATCCTTAGTAGGCTACTATTAGCTGAACCTGTTTTTAGATGTGCACAAGTCTGTCATAGTTTTCCCCCAGTGTCAGTTGTTCACCGGAAAGCAACAAATGAAAGCCTTTCCTTTAAATCCAATAGTAGTCCAAGCCCCTTTTCAGTAGTGGGGGCTTGATTTCATCGGTAAGTTCAAAGATAACTCGAGCAATGGTTTTTGTTGGATTCTTACTGCCACTGATTATTTCACCAAGTGGGTAGAGGTGATACTCACCAAGAAGGAAACCGATGTTGTAGTCATGGATTTCTTAGAAGATAAGATTATCATACAATTCGTTGTGCCATCCAGAATCATCACAAATAATGCCATGTGCTTTGTTTCCTCAAAGATGTCATCCTTTTGTTTCAAGTACAGCATTGTCCTATTCCATTCATCCAACTATTATCCCCAAGGAAATGGTCTAGCTGAGTCAAGTAACAAAAACTTAATGACCATAATCAAGAAAACTGTGGGTGATAATAAAAAGGCTTGGGATAGCAAAATCAAATTTGCATTATGGGCCGATAGAATCAAAAAGAAAAGTTCAATCGGAAGGAGTCCTTTTGAACTTGTTTATGGCCTAGATGTCACCTTACCTGTCCACTTAAAGCTTCCAGTGTATCATCTTCTCCAGACCTTTAGCTCATATCAGGAGGCCATTCAGAATAGAATATACCAGTTGATCGAGTCAGATGAAAGTAAAATAAATTCCCTTGACCAAAGTATCAGAAATTCAGGCAAAGTCAAGAGAACCTTTGATAGATCTACCCGGCTTGGATCCTTTCAAGTAGGTGACACAGTCTTGCGTTGGGACAAATGACGAGAGAAACCTGGGAAACACGAAAAGTTCAACAGCTTATGGTTGGGGCCATATATCATTGATGAAGTAGTAGGAACAAATTCTTTCTATCTAAATGACCTAGAAGGAGAAAGGTTAAGCCTACCAGTGAATGGATTTCTCCTCAAGATGTTCTTTGCCGAGACAATTTGATGCCTTTATTGGCATCAGTGATTTTAGGGCCAATTTCTAAACCTTGTCCTGCATGTATTTTTAAATTTTATATATCATATTGTTGTATTATAGGTGTTTTGTACCATGTTACTAACCTTGAAATTTTTCTTTTGTATATTAGTTTTGTAAAATATTTCCTTTTTGTACATCATAGACTAATTCTATACATCAGTTTGCTTTTATAGTTGATTTTTTATATATACATGTTACTGACAAACTTTAATTGCTATGCAGGACCCAGAGATTCTGGAGTTCTCACATCCTCTTCTTTGAACATAAGATCAGTCAGAGAATGTGTCCCTATATGGAGCCAGAATGTTACCACCTAAGTTGTACTTAGTGGTTTTTTATCAAGTGAGCCTGGTGAACCGGACAAAGATTTTTTGTTTGGACTTCAGAAGACCTTCGGAAGTGCTTATTGTACTATAGCACATGTTCATGCCCCAAGAAGGAATTGTAATAAATGTTCTAGCATGAAAGTATCTGTAAAAGACTTAGTCTCTTAGACTTTATTTGTCAATCCGATCAGCCCAGGGTGTTTTTTCCCTTGGTTATTATTGGTTGTTGAATAAACGATTGATAATTTCTGAGTTTTTCACTTAATACCTCCAAAGTTGGGGTGGTCGACTTGGCATTTAGGCCTATTCAGGTTATTAGAGTCTATGTGTCAATGTATAAACATGCTAGGCATCATGGTCAAGTCATATGAACATGTCTAAGTTCCCCTAGGTTTTTATTTTTTTTAATTTTTTAAAGTTTTTAAAATTTTAATTTTTCCACAAAAACTTAGGCTATTTTTTAATTGTTTAATTGGAAAATTTGGTTTTGTAATAAAAGTGGGACAAATAATCAGTTTCAGTCATGGGGGTGCTCATTTTCAAGCTAAGAGCACCATGTAAACCGATAGAACCACTATTTTCAATTTTTGAGTCATTATCCATCACTCAGGTCAAAAAGCCCCAAAAAATCAATTATTGATTATTTTAATTAATAAATTGATGAATAATGGAGCAAATCCAAAATCCTAGATCAATGGATTCTCAGCCGATTTGATTGAAATAAGTCTCATCGGCACTAGAATGATTAGATCTAACAAATCCTTGATTGAAGGAGGTGATCTGGACAGATTCAGAGTTGAATTTCAGCCTCCTTTATGGGGAATTGCGCCCTCTCTCTCTCCACACATGTGGGCTCTTCTGGAAGCTCTGTGGTTGATGTGTCATATCAATCAAGCCCCTGATTGACAAGTATACTCAGTGGAATCTCATTTCAGCTTCAGGTCAGGCATTGATGGACTCTCCTTCAGCTGCAGTTGTCTATCTCCTTGGGATTTGCGCCCCCCTAGGCTGAATCTCCTATTTTTTGTATAAATAAAGCTCAAATCACCTCTTCCAAGCTAGTCAGAACTAGGATTGAGGTGTTGTTGCTATTGTACTATTTTTATTGTTCATTTGAAATAAAGAGAAGCTTTGTATGCAAGACGGTGTCATGTCATTGTATGTGTGGATGAGCATTGCCATGTTTTACTGAGGTAACACGTATCTATGTTCATAATTTGTTGATTGTTTGAGGATTCATTGCTAAGATTGATAATAAGATTATTATAATCTTGATAGGAAAGGAGCTTTTCAATAAGTTTATTGGCCATCTCTTTCCTTTGATGCATGTTTAGAGATCTAGATTCAACATGTTTTATAAGTTTATATGCATGTTATTCTAAAATCTTTGTGTATGTATTAACCGGATCTCACAAGTATTTTGGCAAGTCTTTGGATTCAGTTGCAGGTTCCTAGCTTGGAGAGGATGTTGATCTAGTTTTCTTCTTCACTCTTTCCAAAACCATTCAAAGGCATAGTCCCTCGACATTTCACCTGAAAGCTCCACGATTGATCTTCAAGCCTACCAGCACTCTTCCTCTCTCTTCCTCCTTATAAAAATCCAAATCTTAACTTGTTACTTTGGTTGAAAGCTTTGTCATAATTTAGATCTGTCAAATTAAAGTAAAAATTACATAGATATACAATTTCAAAGCTCATAGTCTAGATCTCATTTATGAAAAGTATCATTAAGCGTTCTAGATCTAGCTTAGGGAAATCGTCCATTTTGTATGGCAATTTAAAGAGAATCTGTAGGTTGCATGCTCTAGATTTTCTTTTCTATTTTAAAAAGATTAAATCTAGAAATTAGTGCATATTTCATTGGCTGCAAAAACAGCAAGCCAATATCCCAAGGAAATCTTGCTTTCCTTAGTTCCTTTTTCACCAGTTTAGCTAGTTTTAACTTAATTTTGTTTGAGTTAAAGTAGCCTGGCCCAAAGGTACTCTTCAAGTGATTTTGGGCATATTTCATTCTAACATGCTCACTGTATTTTATCAAGCATAATAGAAATAAGAGAAGATGATGTTCGAAAGTGGCCTTGGGATCGTTCAAATCCCCCTAGGGGTCTCCCCTTTGACTGAAATCTTAAATTTTTGGAAAGTTGTAAGATCTTGGTTTCATCCCGTATAAGGACCAAGAGGATTCTGATATTTCAGTTTGTTGATATTGTGACCAATAATAATAAAAGGAAATCTTTTTTGAGCAGGCTCTTTTTAGCCTACTCCTCATCCCCCCAGGGGGGATCCGCGTCCGTTTCATTTTTTGCATTTTTTCCTTTTTTCCGATCTAGTTTAGTATTGACATGTAGGATTGTAAACTTTGATAATATTTTGCATTATTCCATATTTTCAATTCAAAAGTAATCATACTACTTACCCCACGACTTCTACAGCAACTCCTTTAGCTTTGCTAACTTGGTGATCTGAACCATCGACGACATCGTTCTAAGTGTCGTCTTCAAGGTCGCCAACTACCCTTCTGTTTCCTGCAACTGTGTGGTCGGTTGCACCAACTTTTCATCTTGCACTATGCTTACCCAAAACTACGTAGTCACATATGTCACTTTCTTTACCTCTTGCTCCATCTCGTCGAGCTATGTTGCCAAATATTCTATAGCACTCTTCTGCTATGCTATTTGATCTAGTGGCGTGGTCGGGTGCACCAAGGCCTCCAAAATGCTATTGTTCCATTGCAACTAGGCAATGATGGCCCCAAGCCACTATGTTCTGGCCACCGCATCCAACTTCGCGTTACTCTCTAATACATACTGATAGTCATCTTCAACTGCCTCTTCCAACTTTACTCAATTATCCCAGAGATGTGCCTTCTCAACTACAAGACGATCTTGTTCCTTTTTCAGCTCTGCGATCTCTTCTGTGCTCTTTTCCTTCAATTCCTATTATGATTGCTTCAGCTTTTGGATTTCCTGTGCTTTCTCTTCCATCAACTTCTCCTTTTCCTGCTGCGATTCCTCGACCTCTTTCTACGCTTTGTCCTCTTTCTCCCGTGACCGCAAGAATCGATCGCCGATTTCTTTTTGTCTGTCTGCCAACTCCTGGTTGAAAACGTGTTGCATGTGTACCAATGTATGTGTGGACAGCACGTTGATATCCAGTGATATGTCCTGCAACTATTGCAGGGAGGTATTCAAATCCTCTCTTCCAGCGTCAATTGTAGTCGGGGGAATTTGAACATTCCTAACTCGTGGCTCAGTGTTGATTGACAAGGAATTTTAATACATTTGGATGCATATATATTTATAAAAAAAACATGCATAATACCAATTTAGCTATAGAAAATATGAAAACATAGGTATAACCATTTAGTACACATATAACATAAATAATTTAGTATCCATAACTTATAACAAAGTCATCAAATGATCCATGAACCACATCAACCTTCAAGTTTCAACAAGTAACATTTGCCATCAAATGTCATAAATTGGAATAGGGAAATTATTGGTAGATTATATCAGGCCTTAGAAAAAGAGCTTGAATTAAAATTTGGAACTGGGATCGTAAACATGCAAGCAAAACTTTGTAAAAGTCTATAAAAGTATATAAAAGAGATCTAACTTTGTAAAAACATGTTGTTACGGAGAAAAATTCCTATGGCTTGGGGTCCAAAGAGTTTGCAGAGGGACAGGGAAGGCCATAAAAGTGTGATCAACCACATGTGGTAAAATCAGCTGTAACATATGCACCCTAATGTGTGAGGTCAGAGGGGTAACATGATGGCCGAAATACATTATAAATCCATCCCAGAAGTGGAGTGATGAAGAACCAGGTGGAAGAACCAACCATCTAACAATATAATACAATAATCAAACTTTGCACATGACTGCAACTACATATAGAAGTCCCGGATACATAAGAGTACAATGGCCATGAATAGGCATGATATACAAACTGTGACATGTGTTGTCATCGCCACGTACAATATATAATAGATGAGAATATCCATGATGAAGATATACAAAGGACCAAGATCTCCATTAAAGCTGAAGATATACCATGGATCAAGATCTCCATAATGGTTGAATATATCTGACATACATTGGAATAAAGTCACGAGAGCTGAAATCTCATGAATATTGGCACAATCAGGAGGTAGCATATATGAAATGCCACCAATCTGGAAAGTCTTCTACCCAAACCGCTACGAGTACATGTCCTACTATGTGAATAGAGGTGTTGAGGTCGAACATAGTATTCCATCATTTGATTACCAGTCATTGATGTATACTGTTAACAGACGCGAGATCACCCACTGATAATGAAAATGGGAATCAACTTTACTAGAGTGCAATCTAAAAAGTGCGAATAAATGTGTTGTGGTCGAACACTTGGAAGAATCCATCAATCAGGGGACATTGATGTATTCCCAAAACTGTCAATGGCGAGAGAACCTACCACTGATGACTGTAAGTCTCAAGGCACTCAAATGAATCTAGACTCCTATCAAAGAATAAATGATCTGAATTTGATGGGATGGAATCCGTTGGAAGGAGGGAATTAAGGCATCCCCCATCAACCAACATGAGGTACTCAGCAACGCTGTATAATGTGGAAGGACTCGAGCAAGATGTGCACGAACCAGTAATAGTACCGGGAATGGATGACATGCAAAGTCAAGACAACTGAGGAATGGCTGACTCAAGCTTCAACTTCCTTCGAACAAGAGCATAAAGGCGAATGGTGACTGAATGTAGGCAGCATCGACTCGATATACAAAACTGGGACATCTCTGCGACACATGAGGCATTGACAGAGGCTCCATAGGGACTAGAAGCTTAACCAGTCGGTGGAGATAAACTCAGAGATACAAGTATAGCTCCTAAAGTCAAACTACTAACCCAACCAACGAATGTGATATACAGTGCTCTGTTCGAAGGCGACACGACTCACCTGCTGCCAAAGATAACATCTTTTCCTGTCCGAATTTTGGGTCTTTTAAATTTTTTTTGGACTTTTTCAAATATTTTGAAAAGCTTGAAAAAGAATAAAAGTGCTTTATAGTTACAAATCTAGGAGGAGATGAGTGTCAAGGGGAAAACAAACTAGTTCCAACCAGTGGAACATACCTATGCTCAATGCAAGGAAACATGTGCAAGATAATGACACTCGGGGGAAAGTCGGACCCCTCCCAGTTAAAAAATGGGGAATCAAACTGCAAAAGATATATAAAATGGCTCTGCTTAGGTAGACATGAGACAAGCTCGAGCTATATGACTGATAATCAAAGTCCGGGAAGCCGGCATAAGGCTCAAAAAGGCAAGAAAAACTCATGATAATGCAATTACAACTTGACATATAAAAGGGAGTCCCAGGGAAAAGGCCAGCATAAAGGTCAAGAGGAGTATGAAGCTAGTGCTCAAATTCATGGCGGTACTATACAAAGGACTCCCACACCCTAAAGGAGAAATTTCAGCATGGGCACCAAATGCAATACATGATCTAAATAGGGTACCCATGTATGGAAAAACTCTACCATTCACAACATGTCACTTCTAAAAGCAGCAAGAAGGTTCCGTGACAAGATGGAATGTGATCGTACCTAAGGTTAAAATGAAACGGTCATAAGGCTGTGCAAAATGAAAACGGATGTGAAACCTAACCTATATGCCATTTTAGACATAATACCTGCCATAGGCACAAATGGATCAAAGCCATGGTCAAACCGCACTCAAAATGGATTCCTACATCATCAAATTAGTTCAAATAGTCAAAAACTATATAAAGTGGGTAAAAATTTCAAAAAAAATCTATAAATAGTAAAAAATTTAAAAATTTTCATATCATTTGAAATTTTTACCCAACATAGTATATTTGAGCTCAAAACTTTAGAAGCGAATTATGGGAGCATCGTCCAACAGAATCTCCCCCCGTTTGATCCAGGTAGATTCTCATGCCCTCCTCTTCCATTTTCATGCAATTTTTTTGAATTTTCATGGTCCATTTTATTTTTTAAGCCATCCATACTTGTGCGTTTCAACCCACGCAGAAATCAGGCTTTTTTTCGCGTATAGGGCTCGCCATACATAGGAAAAGCACCGAAACCCGCATACATGCATGGTTGTTTTGAGAACAGTCGTGTATAAGGATGCAAACAAGGTTTTAAAAGGCAAAAATTGATCAAAACTTTGGTTTTTTGTGCAGAATGGTGTTAGAGTGGAGGGAAAGAGAGCATGTTGATGTGGAGGAGGTTGTGCAAGGTGATCTTATGGCCCAAAACGCATTATGGTCATGTGGTTTATACAAGTTTTGGTGTCTTGGAAGCCTGAGGGCCAAACCAAGACTACTCCAACTACTGGTGGATTATTGGGATCCAGAATCTGAGACATTTTAGATAGACGGGATGTCGCTCAGCATTGAGGTTGAGGACATATATTTTATTGCTGGTTTGTTTTGACGAGGAGATATGGTGAACCTCAGATCTCGTGGGCCAAGAGGTGGGTTGACCATCAATGAGTACATAGTTGTGTACTGCTTTCTAGAGATGAAAAAGGTTGGGAGTCAAATCCCAACAAACTTTATCTAGATTATGGGGTTGAAGGCCATACTTTTGGCATTAGGCAGGATTGCAGGGTTGGCTTCACTCCACCAGGCCTAGCGGCTAATGATGTTCTATGCGGTAGAGTCTATGCGACCTACAATGTATGACTGGAGTACGACGTTTTTAAGCAACATGAAACAATAGCTTAATGACTGCAAGATGGGAAGGTTGCGGAACTTTGGGTTTGGCAGCATACTGAGCACATTTTTCTTTGAGCGGGTGCCAGGGCTAAGCCCTAGGGTGGACATTGCTCCACATGGGGTTCGAGATCCATCCCAGCGATGCTGGGAAAATGTCATGCGTAGACTGGGCGGAGGTAGGGTGGCTAACCCCTACCTAGCAGACTTCTTTCCATGGTGGCGGAGCCAGATCGTCGCCATAGATGACTACCCGTATGCAGGGATAGACTTTCGTGGAGATCTGGATATGTTGCTACCACCAGGAGCAGCTTATGGCAACATAGGTAAAGAATCCCAAACCCACTTTTTAAATTTTGAATTATTTAATTTTTTTTGTGTTTTTTGATATATTGACTCAAAAGACATATTTTTGATGTGATGACACATAGTGACAATCTGTCATGTATATGTAGATGTAGGACCACGACAGCTAGAAGGCTTCCCTCATCATCGACGGAGGGGAAGAGGAGATGATATCATGGATGCGGATGCGGAGCAGACGCTCCAAAGCATCGACACAAACTTCGTTCACTTGACACACAGGGTACCCATGGCGCAAGTCGAGGACTTCCCTGAGGCCATGCAGGGTCAGGTGGTTGGTGTACCACGAGCATGGGTTCGACTCTTTCGATGGATAGCTAGAGCCGTAGTGCTATATCATGATCAGAACCCCCCTCCTCCTCAGGCTAAGAGACCTGAGTGTATTCATTTTTGTATGACCGTGTATTATATTGTGGTGGCTCAGAAGCCCCAATTTTGTATATGACACTTATGTATTATGACGTCACTTTTTGGATATTAATGAAAAACTTTTATGATGATTGATTTTATTTATATTTACATGTGTGTAAAATGTATGTTTGTGATATGCTTATTGTCTATGAAACAAATGCCAATCTAAAACATAGTTAGCATATGAGTCGGCAACTTGATTAAAAACTCTTGGAACATGAATGTATGTTATATTCTCAAATTGTCATTCAAGCAATCTCACACATAAGAATCTTCGTAATAATGTCAGATCCCTAATACGATACAAGCCATTAAGATGTGAAACTACTAACTATGAATCAAGATGTACCTCAAGAGAATGAACACCATGTGAAATGGCATCACGCAATAACTCAATGACGGCACTATATTCAACAACTTTGTTCAAAGAAGGCCGTAAACATACGCTTCCTAAAGATAATACTTGACCCATAGGAGTATAAATCACCCAAGTAGTCGAAGCTGAGTTTTGAGTGTGGCGGCTAGCACCATTAGAGAATCCTATGTAAATGGGAGACTCCACCAACATCTGCCATAAGAAATGAAAGCTAATCAACAAAGCCGATCACCATAAGAAAACCTAACTATGCTATGCAAAACTATACAATAATACACAACAATCAGCCCTGGCTGAAGATCATGCATAGTATTTTTTGAGATAGAGCTCATTTCTAGGCTCAGCCAAGGTTGTCCCTTCATAATCAACCAGCTCATAAGCGCCTTTCTCTAAGACTCATTTAACCACGTAAGGACCATGCCACATGGGATTAAATTTCCCTGCCCCCAAGGGTTCCTTAGCTTGATCCCACAAAAGGACCGAGTAACCTTCACTAAACCTCCTTGGACAGATAGACTTATCATATTGGACCTTAACGCGACTCTTGTTAACCTCTAGAGCCACTAAGGCATCTCGGCGTTGCTCATTAAGTTGCTCTAAGTGGACCAAACGCTCTTCCAATGTGGAAGTGTCAGGTAAAATCTCTACATCTAGCTTCAGAGAAGGGATTTCATATTCAACCGGTAAAAATGACTCCACCCCATGTACAAGTTGATATGGAGAGAAACCGGTGGCAGTCTTAACCACGGTTCTACAGGCCCACAAAGCAGGATACAACATAATATGCCAATTGGTCTTGCTTTGTGTGATGGTTCGTTGGAGAATAGACTTAAGTGATTTATTCACTGCTTCAACTTGTCCATTCTCCTGAGGGTAATAAGAAGATGAATGCTCTTGCTTATACCCTAACTTGGAAGCCAACTCTTCCACCATTTTATTCTAAAAGTGCCTACCATGGTCAGTGACAAGCTCTTTTGGAATCCCAAATCAGGTGATAATCTAGTTGAAAATGAAATGCATGACTGTCTCACTGTCGAATTTAATTGTGGGCATAGCCTCTGCCCATTTCGTGAAGTAATCGACAGCCAAAATAATGTGATGATTCCCCCTAGCCAAAGCTGGGTTGCAATCCATAAAATCAAGCCCCCATTTGGTGAAGGGACCGACGGTGACAATAGGATGTGACGGGGCTAGATGCGAGCGCATATTGTGTGCAAACACCTAGCAAGGGTGGCACTTTTTGACCGCATTAACGCAATCTTTGAAGATGAATGGCCAAAAATATCCTGCTCTCAAGATTTTTTGGGCTGTAGAAAGTCTAGATAAATTACCACCACATGCCCCTCTGTGGCAATCATTCAACACAACCTCAGCCTCATCATGTGTTAAACAACGATGCAAAATGGAATCTACCCCACGGCGGTACAAAGTGTTATCCACTATAAGGTAGTTCTTAGCTACTCGACATAATTGTCGTCGCTCATCCCGTGAAAGGTGAGTAGGTACCTTCAATGTTTGCAAATATACAATGATATCCCCGTACCAAGGGTCCAAAGTTGAGATAAGGAAAATATGCTCATCGACAAACGTATCCTCATAAACTTCCTCCTCCTCCAAACTTGGAAAATAGGTTATAAGCTCTGCAAAGATCAATGATTTCTTCGATTTCGCTGGAACAAACTCGAGATAAAACTCTTGCAAAATGACAATCCATTTATTGTATTTTCCCCCAATCATCCTTCTAGTGAGGATGAACTGAAATGGATTGATATGAGCTATGACCAAGGTTTGGTGAAGGAGAATGTAGTGTCTCAAACACTGAATCGCATGAATGGTAGCCAAGGCTAGCTTCTCCACATGAGAATAGAGAAGTTCTGCATCTATAAGGTTTCAGCTCAAATAATATATGACATGCTCATGGAGCTCTTCATCCTCCTGAACCAAAACCATACCAACCATCTCCATGGATGCAGCCACATAAATCAAGAAATCATGGCTATAGTCGGGTGGACTAAGCACAAGGTCCATTGCTAAGGCTCGCTTAAGAGCATTAAAGGACTCCTCGGCTCACTCATCCCAGTAAAAAGGGGTGTTCTTCTTCAAAAGACGCATAAAGCCTTTAGTCAAATTGGCAAAATTAACCACAAATCTCCGCAAGAATTTTTCCATGCCTTGCAAACACTGAAGATGTCTAATATTATGCGGGGGAGACAATTGGAGTATTGCCTCAACCTTTAAAGGATAGACTCTTATACCCTCCTTGGATACGATGAATCCTAGCAAGCGACCAACAGTCACGCAAAAGATGCACTTATGAGGATTTAAACGAACCTTGTAATGACGGCATCTTTCTAATACTAATCTCAAATGATATGGATGACGCACTCTTAAACAAGAGTGAGTAGCGAGATCATCCAAATATACTTTGATAATTGTTTTGAGATCGTGAAAAATTAAGGTCATGGCCCACTAAAATGTAGCTCCGACGTTTTTAAGTCCGAAAGGCATCTTTCGATATGCAAAAGTATCCCAAGGACGAATAAATGTGGTCTTATGTTGATCCTCGGGCTTAATTTGAATCTGATTATATCCGGAAAAACCGTCCATAAAGGAGAATACTTCACTCCTGGCACATTCATCCAAAATTTGATCAATAAATGCTGTGGGGAAATTATCTTTAGGACATGCGTGATTTAGGTCACGGAAATCAGTGCATATACGGATCGCTCCCTGCTTCTTATCCACCGGAATGGGATTTGAAACCCACTCCGTCAAGGGAATGGGATAGATAAAAACATCTTTCAATAGTTTCTCTATCTCAACCTTAATGGCGGGTGCTTTTCTAGGATTCACTGTACGCAAACATTGTCGAACCGACTTTGCATCCGGATAGGTTTTGATCTCATGTTCGACAATACGAAGGTCGATACCTAGCATCTCATCATATGACCAAGCAAAGATGTCATGAAACTCCTTAATAGCTTGGTATACTCTTGATCTCATCGAGGGAACAATCCGCTCCAATGTAGACATTCTCAACCTTATCAGGATCGCGAGAAATATTGATAGGAATAGTTGGTGATACATTAGCCATGTTTCCATTAGCCATCGGATTAGGAGAGCTTAATGGAACCACGGGGCTACCAATCTTCTCGCTAATAATCTCCCTAAAGTCATCACACTCCATACGATCAAGCTTAGGAAGAAAATATGATCGATGATGCAATTCCTCCCAAGGTTGCTCAACTCCTGACATGGCCTCAAGGATAGCTTCATCTGATGGAAAAACATCATCGAGGCAATCATGTGAGTGAGATGACTCTATTGCCCATGCAAGCAGCACATACGGATCCTCCTCCTCTATCTGTGAAGAGGAAGTACTAGGCTCTGCAACTTGATCAAGATTCACTTGATAATCCACCATCATTGCAGACAACGCCACGATCATCTTAGTGGGTACACTCGAAGTACTTGGTGAAGGAAGAATCCAAGGATATTCCATATGGGTAGTGCGAAAAGATACCGAATTCAACGAGGATGAAGCTCCACCAAAACTAGACCCGATCATAAAATTGGGCATAGGACAATTAAAGGTTCCCATAAGAGAAGGATACATACCTATGCCCACACTCCCAGTTGCCGGCTGAGAATGATCGATAATCGAGATAGAAGCTCCTGACAATGCATTGACACTCAGATTTTGGAATGACGCTTGATCAATCATAACAATCTTCCCATTAAACGGAAAGCATATCACTCGAAAGCGAGAAGAAGCTATGGCTTGCATACTATACATCCAATTCTAACCCAACAAAAGGTTGTAGTCAAGGGGCGCATCAACCACCTCGATCTCGATCGCGACGGTCTTCCCTCCCAATTGGACCTTTAAGGAAGGAAGAATTCTGTGCGGCTAAAATGATCTACCATCGAAAGCTGTCAACATAGTAGCGAATTGAGACAACTTGGGAGAACCCAAGCCCTTCCAACAAGACAAAGACATCACAGAAGCAGCAACGCCTTCATCATTGACAGTACGCTTGACGGTGTTGTTAAGACACACTACATGAATCAAAAGAGACACGTAGTAAGGCAAGTGAGGCTGTACTCCCATGGTTTCAAATTTGATCATAGTAGAAGAGTTATCAACACTGGCCCCAAGAGCACACAACAAATCTTTCCTCTGCGGAGGACAAATCTGAAGCACTTCTAATGCTGACATCGCACAAGGAGTATGGCCCAAATCCTCGACAACTGAATAGTTCTGGGAGGCTCGGGCATTAGGATTGTGCCCTGAATGCTTTAAGATTCCCATAGGAATGTGAGGTGTAGCTTCAGGTTTATCCATAGGCTTTTCAATTCATAAACGGCTCTTGGGTGGTGAAGGTTCTTTCCCAAGTTCTAGTTGTGACAAACCATAGTCTTTTGTACGAGTCACAACCTTAGCAGCACTCATCATGTTGATGCATCCATGACCACTAGCAGCCTCCGACGGGTTTTGATTTCCACCTGATGCACAACCAGGATCAATGGTCCTCGAGTTCATATTTTGATTGTTGGGTAAAGGATTAGTTAACATAGCTGGGCCATGTGCTATGAACCTCAAGGAATCTTCCATACGAGGGCACAAGTGAGTGAGATGGTCCTCCTTACACAATTTGCAAGGAAACTTCACCTTACGTTTGGACTGCTTATCACCCAGCATTATTGTTCTTGTCATTATTATTAGCATTTTCGTTCTTGTTCCCACCCTTACGATTATTTTTTCCTTTTTTCTTATTCCTTCTAGGCTGTTGGTTGCCTTTCGGGTTCGACGTTTGCACGAAAAGTACATTCACCAATTGGGTAGGTTGAGACGAAGCCGTAGCTTGGCTTGACGCAGACTAGTTAATTGACAATTGGCTCACTTGTTTCATAACCGAGTCTGTAGGTTTGGTACTTGTACAACCCACAATACCATCGGCATGTGGCCTAGGATTGACCTTGGGGTCGAAATTGGACCTAGGAGCATTGGGTATAATCTCATACAAAAGTCCAGATTGAGCATAGATCAAATCCAACTCTTGTGCCCTAAAAATAGCATGTTCCTCGTTTTGAACTCCAGATGTCGAAACATCCTTCGCTATGTAAGGTAATAAATATTTGAGGAACCACTCAAGAAGAAACTCTGGTGGTATAAAAGCTTTGATCAAACCGTTTTCGTCTACGCCACTCTTGAATATTATTCGAAATGTGTGTGGCTTTACCTTGTCGAAAGGTCGACAACAGTTCGGTACCGAAGTCGTAACGTATGGGTAGCTGGAAATGATTAAGGAAAGTCAGCGCAATATCATCAAACATAACATAAGCCCCCCCAGGTAACTCTATATACCATTTCGCCACAGGACCCGTTAGGGTGCATTGAAATAGCCTCAAACGAATGGAATCGTCATGTAAGGAATTGGAAGAGAACCAAAGGTGGAAGGTGGTGACATGCTCACCAGGATCTTCACCAACCTTACCTTCAAACTTGGGAATGTCCAAAGGAAACTTAATAGGGATAGTCAACCATGCTGGGTTATGAGACACGGGATTGTTCATCAATCTCAACAAGTCAGGTAAGTTCAAAGTTGCAAGGAAAGGGATCCTAGGTTGAGCTGGTCGATTCCACGCTCCCTCGTAGTTTTGATTCGTGTAAGGTTGATTGCTATAAATACCATGGCCTTAGCCATAATAACCTCCTCCCATTTGACCCATGTAGGGTTGCATGAAAGCATTCTGATGTGGGGTGTGTCACGTACCCCAATTTTGTAAAATAATGTTATTTGTTTTAATTTGATTCCTAACACATTATGTTAAATTTAATGTTAAGTAGGAACTGATGACTCAGCAGAGTCAAAATATGTGGAATGTAATTCTGAATATTTTATTTTTAATAAATAAAAAGTGGAGACAACATCTTCGCAGAGCTGTTAATAAGAGTGTTACTAGTCAAACTGGTGGAAGGAACTAGGTGGCCCAGCAAAAGACAAGTGGCAGCATCCTCAAACACTTCCTATGTTGCAAGTGGCAACTTCCCTACATTTGGGGTCATGATCCCCCAAGAAAGTGGGATCAGAGCAGGTGGCTCAATTAATGACAACTAACCCAAAAAGACCTAGGCAATCTTTTAAAAGTACCCAATGTAGAGAGTTGAGGCTGCTCAGATATTTTCCAGGAGAAGAATCATTCAGGAGGAATGCACTTCAAGGAATTCATTGGGGAAAAGGGAAAACTGTAAGGAAGGTGTTTTGAGAAATAAACTGCAGTAACTTGGTCTGATATAGCTTGTTAGCTGAGAGAATTGACTGATAAGTTCAGGACTGGTATTGAGTCTCGGGACTAGTACTTGATTATTTGCTGTACCTAGTTCCAGCCAGGGAGACCAGAGCAAGCTCGGGGGTCCTGAGGAGTCATTGTTTGAGCGCTCTCCAGGAGTTGGTAGGGAGGAATGGCCTCCCATTGCTGTTGTTGACCAAGCTCTAAGAACAGGTTCTGTTATTTATTAATTTCTGTGTTATTATCTGTGTGTGATTGAATAATGCATTTACAGTTTAGCATGTAAAAACTAGGATAGAATATCTTGATTTGTTTAGTAATGGAATTATTCTTAATAGGAAACAAATTCCACCTGTGTTTTTCCCCATCTGGAGTAATCCAGATCGTACTCTAGCACATGTGGTGTATTTAAATGAAGATAGTATGATGTAAATATAGAATAGGAAGTTAGCTTGAATAATAGAATGTTTTCTTTTATCTGTTATCAGAAAGAATTACTAACCTGTACATAGAGTAGGGTTAGACCAAGACTGTAAATGTCAGATTATTAGTAAGGGAAAAGAAGCTATATCATTGTATTCACAGTAATATGTTTTGGTAGATAAACAGTTCTCTTTACAGCATTCATTCCTGTAATCTCATTACTTGTTTTGAAACCAAAAGAAAAGGATATAATAGTTAAAATAGAGTAGGGTTAGACTAAATATAAATGCTTTTAACTTTACAGTTTATTTCTTCCAGATTAGGATAATTAACTACTGTATGTATAGCAACTAAACTATGAGTATGAATAGCCAAAATCTTGATTTAATTCTACAGATGAACTAGTTGGTTTTAGAATTTACTTATGGATGGTAATGTAATTAATTCATGCATTTTTATCTAGCTAAGCTTAAACAAGATCTACAGCTACTAACCTATTCTTTAGAAAATGTTAACAAATATAGAACATAGATAGTTGTTATTTCTTTTATTTTATAAATGCTAATATTATAACATAAACAGGATAATAAAAAAATACACAAGGTACTCCTTATAAATTATTATTATAGAAAGTATAAGATTACAACAATAAAATACTATCTTATTATATATCTATAAATAGACAAAGAATAAAGATAATATATATAACTGTGGGAACAACATTACTTGCAGGTAAAATAACATTTATCTCACTATAATAAATATTAAGTAATACATATTTATACTTAAAAGATGTAACTATCAGCTACACAAATACAACTGCAAAAATATTAAATTATGAAAGTTAACAAATACAAAACAGTATTTATAACCTTACTAAAATAGAATGAGTTAAGGTAAGTTCATATAAAAACATTATGCAGTTACCTTGAATAGTTTACAGGTTATAAATTAAATATATTAACTTGCAGGAATCCAAGTAACAGAACATAGATATGCTCGATTCACCGAGCTTAAATAACCATTTACACAATACAAATAATAACCAAATAAATTACAGTAGTGCATTGAAATTAAAAGATAATTTAAAGAAACTGTAAATACTTTTTCATATCGCCAAGTTAGGGTAAAAACCCTGTTATCTCAAAATTACAACAGAAGTATAAACAAAAGAGTTTAAGCTCTTTCCTAAACGCCTCTCGGTTTCTACAAGTCAACAGAGTATGGCTTAACAGCCTTTCTTTCATTTTTACATATTTATACAAGTAAACAGATCAAAAATTAAAATTTACAGTCACAGCCTAAGCCGGAAGCCCCACATAAAGCAAGTGCTTTTTCTTAACAGAGACACCGAGCAAAATAAACCCAAGTAAACCAAAACCATGAGGGTTTTGCAGGCCACGGCGACCAACCAGCAAATGTCCCATAAGGACCGGACAAGGAAGAACTGTCATGGGGTATCCAAGGCTTACCCGTGAGCAAGCCGTCACCATAGCCTTGCACTAACCACGCAGAGGATTAGGTTGACACCTGCGTAACAATGAAGAACAATAGTGTTAATAATCTTGTATCAAAATTAAACAACTGTGTATTAAAACGAACCTGCAAGGTTAATGAAAAGGTAAATAGCATTTCTTACCTAGAATTTCACCGAGATGCGACCACCCACAAGCAATAAAGCAACCACCAACGCAAGGAGGACTAAACCCTTCATCTACTGCAAGAAAGGAGTTTACTAGCAGAGTAAACAACCAACAGCAACTGAGAACCGGAACAACAATCCCAACAAGAAGAATGCTGGAGCCATCGCTTATTTTTCTAGCTAAAGGAACCACCTTGCAGCGAAACCCTAACATTAAATAAAACTCAAGAAGGGAAATCACAATGCTCACAAATGAGCGGCGGGAGAAAATACACTTGCAAACTGAATACTACAGAAAGAAGCGAGCAGCGAGGGATAAACCCTGAAGGAAACCAACAACCAATGCCAGCAGAAATCAATTGTGGACAACGCTTCTCTATTGAACGTGCAGGGGGAGCCCACAATTAGCAGGAACAAGGAAGCAAACGGGGAGACGACCAGTGACAACTAGCAGAGCGTTAATGCAATCAACAAGCTCAGTAGCAGAGCGGCCAGAGGCCGAAAACATTGGAAGAATGACGAGTCTAGGGTTTGCCAATACCCTTTTAACTGTACAACACTTGGTTGGAATGATGCCACGTTCACCAGATAAATTATTTGCATGCAGTGGGTAATCCCTATAGTCTCGACGAGCAATCACGAGATAACTATTATACCAATCATTTTGTGAGATTTCAAAGTTCAACCATAAACTTTATCCCCCCTAAGTCAACCTCACTTGCATGCTGGACTGTAATCAACAGCACATTATTATATGGTTAGGTCATATACTTATCAAGGGCGTAGTCAATACTATGACCCATCACTTGTTTAACATGTTATCCATTCACTCAAACGATTAATCTATCCAAGGGTATGCCATTATAACGATATAAAAGAATTTTATAAAACTAATATATGGCAAATACTATTCTTGTAAGCAATCTTTTATTTTTAATCAAACGAATGTAACATAGCAAGGGTATAAAGAATGCAACCTAGCACTTTATACATGTAAAGGAGGCATTTATTAAAAGTTTATAAAACTTAGATCAGGATTAAACCATAGTTTCTTTATGGCACACTCCATTTTCTTGACCCTTTTCTCTATGCCTTGCAAAGTAGTTTTTCAACTAAATATTATAATTAGGGCAAGGGTTAAGCCACTTATCTTTTAAACAAAGATTCATCAACATAAAAGTTGTGTCTTTAAGCTCATCAAGGGCGGGGTCACTATTACTACCCATTATTATACTAACATGATAATCATTCTTTCAATGGTTATAAACCCATTAAGGTATGCCTTTAATAACTATAAAAAGGAAATTCATAAGACCTAGTTATGATAAATAACCATCTTGTGAGATTGATTCTAGTAATGCCTTTAAGTATTATCCTTGTTTAAACTAGTAAGTTGCAAACAAAAAGGTTAAACATTATAGTACTATCAAGCTTGACAAAAGGTAACCTTTGACGATTAATAACCTTAATTGGGCCATATCATCCGCATAAGTTATGAGCAGAAGAATTAGGTTCTTTCACACTATCTTAGTTTATTTGATAGCAGTATGAACGAAGAGATAAATTCCTTCAAACTTTCCAAGCTTTGGAAGTTAAGATAAAAGTATAGAAACTCTTTATTTATGCGCATTACTTTCATATTCCATGGAATAATAAAATTTAACATTACGTACATGGTATTTGTTCACAATTTAAATTAAATCCTTAACATAATAACTCTGCCATTCTTGGTTTGTATGCAAAGAAAGATTAAGGCGTTTACACACACGACGACCATGGTAAACATCGCAGAGTTTAGTTCACAATAAAAACTATAAATTATAATTACTGGAGAGAAAGCAACTGTCACCAATACTGATAGGACTGAATCTCGTTTCCATGGCATTTTTAAAAAGAATAACGATTTAATGGTTTTACCTCATAAAGCATTGGAAATTGCATAGCATTTATATTCTTTTACTGAGCTATTATTTTGTGACGAACATATATCTGTATGCATAATGATTATTGACAAGCGGCACCGGATCTTTCTTATCTGTAAATCTGTAAGAGCATGTAAACTTTCTGCGTTAGCTGAAAAGCTAAGTAAGCCCAGAATACCAAGACAGTTCCACCTTTTGGTCGCAAAGAAAAACAAGTCATTAAACTGAAAAAGAATTATTCTATAAAATAAACAGAATCAAGTAGATAATTCAGATTATGAAATCATTAACATATAACTAATTAAAACAATTAGTTGACTGCATTAATGAAGTTTATCAGTATTTTCAAAGTTTTAAAATTTTTCAGAAATTTTAGGACTTTGACATGTAGTATCAGAGCACAAGGTTCAAACACTAGGCCTTGATGCAGCCCAACTAGCTTTCATAGAACAGTAAATTAAAATAATATGCTAACATATATTTTGTTTTTATGTTAAGAATAGAAAATTTCCTTTTTTCTGAAATCTAACAGGCAGGTATGGAAAAGCTAGGAGAGTATGCACAGCAGGAGTCTCCAGAAA
Organism: Pseudotsuga menziesii; assembly: GCA_001517045.1. Taxonomy (NCBI): domain Eukaryota; kingdom Viridiplantae; phylum Streptophyta; class Pinopsida; order Pinales; family Pinaceae; genus Pseudotsuga; species Pseudotsuga menziesii. The sequence goes on from LPNX010623964.1 coordinate 108,036, forward strand.
CAAAAACAAGAAATTTGCCCAGAGAACCTATGTTAGAGGAGGGGACTGCCAACTCCTCAGAGCTGTTGCAGACTGTAAAAGATTTGAAAACTGAAATGGAATCAATAAAAAAGGAGAATGAAAGGATCTTAAAGGCTCAGGAAGAATTGAACCAAATTTTAATAGAAAAGTTCCAAACTGAAGGAAAGAGTAAAAGGTCAGAATCTGAGGATGTTAGTCATCAAAGAAAATCCAAAAAGATGAAGCTTGCAAAAACTGAAAGCAGTTCATCATCTGAAGGGTTTGGTGAACAACAAAGTTACCATACTACTACTGACAGTAGTGAAGAGGATTTGTATGACAGAAAGAAGAAATACAGACCAAATGAGGAAATTTCAAGGGAGTTTAAAAAGATAAAGCCCCCAACTTTTAATGGAGAGACTGAGAAGGGGGAGGAAGCAGAGTCCTGGTTATTCGGGATGAAGAAATATTTTCATATATATAATTACTCTAATTAGTTAAAGGCAAGGATGGCAATATACAACCTCTCAGGAAAAGCTGACATATGGTGGCAAGACCTGAAGAGAGTTAAGGGTATAAGAGAAAAAGAAGTTAATTGGAGTACCTTGAAAAGGTATTTCAAAAAGAAATTTCTGTCTGAGCAATATTACAAGGAAAGAGCTAAATTTTTTTATGAATTGAAGTTAGGTTCAATGACAATCAAAGGATTTGAACAGCAAATTCTTAAGTTTACTTAGGTACGTACCTTACCTAGTAGACGAGAAACCTAAAGTACAACGATTTCTTAGCTGTCTACCGTATCATATCAAAGACAGAATTGAATATGATAACCCGAAGACTTTGGAGGAAGCTATGAGGAAGGCTAATTTTTGTTTTGAGCAGAACCGGAAGAAAGAGGGCTTGGCCAACTGGAAGGCTAAGAAAAATAACAATGAGCCTAAATTTAAGAAGAAGGAATTTGTACCTCATAGAAATTTCAAGAATAATAAGACCAAAAATTATTCTAACAACAAGAATTTCTAGGGCAATAGGAATGGTACTTCCAACAATTCGAATAATTTTAAGGGCAAGGAAGCTGCAAATAACCATGGAAATTTTACAAAGAGTTTTGAACGTAAAGAGCCTGTTAAGTGCTGGGAATGTAATGGCCCACACTATGCCTCGATCTGTCCAAACCGGAAAAAGACTGTGAGGAATATTCATACTGTACAAGAGGAGATGACCGTTGGGGAACTAGCAAGGAGCATGCCCAAAATTAACACGGATTTGGAGAACCGCCAAGCTGATTATCAGACTTCCATGGTGGAAGTAGAAGGTATGATTAATCAGACCCCTGTAACCATTTTAATTGATCCAGGAGCTAGTCTCAGTTATATTGCACCTCAGATAGTGAAAAAATGTAAGTTGTCTGTCGATAAGTTTGAGAATTCTTGGTTAGTCCAATTAGCCACTGGGGCAAAAAGAAAAGTAACATGTTTTGTGAAAGAATGTGCTTTACTTATGGATGAATTTGAAACTGTAGTTAAGCTTAATGTTTTGCCACTTGGCTCATATGATTTGTTGATTGGTATGGACTGGTTAGAACAACATAAAGTGATTTTAAACTGTTATGATAAAACTTTCACGTGTTTAAATAGTGGTGAACAACCAGTAAAGGTTAAGGGTATTCCTAGAAAAACTATAATAAGGCAGATTTCTGCTTTACAACTTAAAAGAGCTGTTAGAAAAGGATGTAAAGCTTATGCAGTAGCTATTACAGATGAGGAAGGTAAAACTAAAAAGATAAGTTAAAGATAGAAAATATTCCTGTTTTAAAAGAATATACTGACATATTCCCAGAAGAAATTCCAGGATTACCTCCAAGGAGGGAATTGGATTTCACCATTGAGCTGGTACCGGGTGCGGTAACTAGCTTAAAAGGTCCTTATCGAATGAACATTTTAGAACTTAATGAGCTAAAATCACAGTTAAAAGAGTTAATTGATAAAAAGTACATTCGACCTAGTGTGTCTCCCTGGGGGGCACCGGTCATCTTTGTTAAAAAGAAAGACGGAACCATGCGATTATGCATAGACTACCGTCAGCTAAACAAGATGACTATTAAAAATAGATATATGTTGCCCCGCATAGATGATCTGTTTGATCAACTACGTGGAGCCACGGTGTTCTCGAAGATAGACTTGAGGTCAGGATATCATCAAGTAAGAATTAAAGATGAAGATATCTTCAAGACAGCCATTAAAACAAGGTATGGACACTACGAGTTTGTCGTAATGCCATTCGGGCTTACTAATGCCCCAGCTGTCTTTATGTGCTTAATGAACAATATAATGCATAAGTATTTAGATAAGTTTGTGGTCGTGTTTATCGACGACATCCTAATTTACTCTAAAACGGAAGAACATAAAGAACACCTAAAACTAGTTTTACAAGAGTTGCAAGAACATCAACTCTTCGGGAAGTTTAGTAAGTGTGACTTCTTTAAGGATGAAATTCAGTACTTAGGTCACGTAGTGACTAAGGAAGGAATTTCAGTAGATCCTAAAAAGATACGAACAATCGAAGATTGGCCGGTTCCTAAATATGTAACGGATGTTAGGTCGTTCATGGGAATTACCGGATATTACCGGAGATTCATTGAAGGCTTTTCAAGGATAGCAAATCCGATAACTTCTTTACAAAAGAAAGGAAAGAAATTTGACTGGAACCTGAAGCATGAAGAAAGTTTTAAGAAGTTAAAAACCTTATTGACTAGTGCACCTATTCTAAGAATAGCAGATCCTAATAAAGACTTCATAGTATGCATTGATGCCTGTAATGACGACTTAGGAGGTGTTCTGACTCAAGAAGGGAATGCCATTGCCTATGAGTCTAGAAAGTTAAAAATTCACGAAAAGAATTACACAACTTATGATCTAGAACTAGCAGCTGTAATTCACGCCTTCAAAATGTGGCGACATCATTTAATCGGCAGAAAATTTATTTTAATGACTGATAATAAAGGACTGAAATATCTTCTAGATCAACCTAATTTAAACGCTAGACAAGCTAGGTGGTTAGCTTTCTTAAGCGAGTATGACTTCGAAATCCAGCATATAAATGGTAAGGAAAATAAGGTGGCTGATGCATTAAGCAGAAACGCAAGGCTGAACTTTACAGCAGCAATCAACACTTATGCTTTTGATTTAAATGAAAAGCTTAAAGAAGGGGTAAAACAAGATGGAATTTATTAGAAATTGCAAATTACAGCTAAGGAAGAACCTACAGAAAGCTTAATAAAAGGTTATAGTTTAAATGAAAATGAATTTTTATTATTTAAAGATAAACTGTATGTACTTAATGTGCCTAAGGTTAAATTGTTAATTCTGGATGAAGTCCATAAAACACCATATTCAGGACACCCAGGTTATCAAAATACTATAACCATGCTAAGAAAAGAATATTTTTGGCCAAATATGAAAAGTGAAGTAGCTGAATACATTGCAAGGTGTTTAGAATGTCAACAGGTGAAAACCGAACACCAACATCCAGCTGGTTTGCTACAACCTTTACCTATTCCTAGCTGGAAATGGGAAGTAAGTAGCTTAGTTTTATTACTGGACTGCCCAGAAATCATAATCAAAATGACTCTATTATGGTGGTGGTTGATAAGTTAAGCAAGGCAGCACATTTTATTCCTATTAAAACTACTTACAAGGCTACCAATATAGCTGATATCTTCTTAAAGCATATTTTTCGGTTACATGGAGTACCGAAAACTATAATCTCAGACAGAGATCCTAAATTTACAGGAAATTTTTGGAAGTCCTTGTTTAAAGGATTAAATACAACATTGAATTTCAGTACTTCCTTCCATCCTCAAACAAATGGGCAAACTGAAAGAGTAAATCAGGTACTGGAGGACTTATTGAGGATGTATGTAAAAGATCAGCCAGGTAAGTGGGAAGACTATTTACATCTAGCAGAGTTTGCATATAATAATAACTATCAGTCTTCAGCTAAATTTAGTCCATTTGAAATTTTATATGGACACAAATGCAACACTCCTATCTCATGGAATAATCCAGTAGATAGGTTAGTGTTAGGTCTAGAATTGTTGAAAGAAATGGAGGAAATTATGAAGCAAGTGCAGGGAAATTTGAAGGTGGCACAGGATCGGCAAAAAAGTCAAGCAGACTTGAAAAGAACTCCCAAGGAGTTCCAGGTAGGTGAACATGTGTTCATCAAGGTAAGGCCCAAGAAAAGCTCTCTAAGACTGGGGAGTTGTGCAAAGTTGGCACCACGTTACTGTGGTCCATTTGAAATTTTATCTGGGATTGGTCAAGTTGTTTACCAACTAGCATTACCACCTAACTTGAAAGTCCATAATGTTTTTCATATCTCTGTTTTAAAGAAGTATGTTCATGATGCTACTCATGTGGTTGATTGGAATGTTGTACAGGTGGAACCAGAAGGAGAAATTCTGGTGGAACCGGACTGTATCCTCGGGAGGAGGGAAATTACACTACGGAACCGCACCATTGGATAGGTGAAGGTGCAATGGAAGCACCTTAGTCCTGAAGAGGCCACCTGGGAACTGGAAAGTAAGATGCGAGAAGCATATCCAAATCTATTCCAGGGGACTTCGGAAGATGAAGAATAAGTAACATCGAGGACGATGTTACATTTTAAGGGGGTGTGTATGTCATGTACCCCAATTTTGTAAAATAATGTTATTTGTTTTAATTTGATTCCTAAGACATTATGTTAAATTTAATGCTAAGTAGGAACTGATGACTCAGCAGAGTCAAAAGATGTGGAATGTAATTCTGAATATTTTATTTTTAATAAATAAAAAGTGGAGACAACAGCTTGAGAGAGCTGTTAATAAGAGTGTTACTGGTCAAACTGGTAGAAGGAACTAGGTGGAGAGCAAAATACAAGTGGCAGCATCCTCAAACACTTCCTATGTTGCAGGTGGCAACTTCCCTACATTTGGGGTCATGATCCCCCAAGAAAGTGGGATCAGAGCAGGTGGCTTAATTAATGACAACTAACCCAAAAATACCTAGGCAATCTTTTAAAAGTACCCAATGAATAGAGCTGAGGCTGCTCAGATATTTTCCAGGAGAAGAATCATTCAGGAGGAATGCACTTCAAGGAATTCATTGGGGAAAAGGGAAAACTGTAAGGAAGGTGTTTTGAGAAATAAACTGCAGTAACTTGGTCTGATACAGCTTGTTAGCTGAGAGAATTGACGGATAAGTTCATGACTGGTATTGAGTCTCAGGACTAGTACTTGATTATTTGCTGCACCTAGTTCGAGCCAGGGAGACCAGAGCAAGCTCGGGGGTCCTGAGGAGTCGCTGTTTGAGCGCTCTCCAGGAGTTGGTAGGGAGGAACGGCCTCCCATTGCTGTTGTTGACCAAGCTCTAAGAACAGGTTCTGTTATTTATTAATTTATGTGTTATTATCTGTGTGTGATTGAATAATGCATTTACAGTTTAGGATGTAAAAACTATGATAGAATATCTTGATTTGTTTAGCAATGGAATTATTCTTAATAGGAAACAAATCCCACCTGTGTTTTTCCCCATCTGGAGTAATCCAGATCGTACTCTAGCACAGGTGGTGTATTTAAATGAAGATAGTATGATGTAAATATAGAATAGGAAGTTAGCTTGAATAATAGAATGTTTTCTTTTATCTGTTATCAGAAAGAATTACTAACCTGTACATAGAGTAGGGTTAGACCTAGATTGTAAATGTCAGATTATTAGTAAGGGAAAAGAAGCTATATCATTGTATTCACAGTAATATGTTTTGGTAGATAAACAGTTCTCTTTACAGCATTCATTCCTGTAATCTCATTACTTGTTTTGAAACCAAAAGAAAAGGATATAGTAGTTAAAATAGAGTAGGGTTAGACTAAATATAAATGCTTTTAACTTTACAGTTTATTTCTTCCAGCTTAGGATAGTTAACTACTGTATGTATAGCAACTAAACTGTGAGTATGAATAGCCAAAATCTTGATTTAATTCTACAGATGAACTAGTTGGTTTCATAATTTACTTATGGATGGTAACGTAATTAATTCATGCATTTTTATCTAGCTAAGCTTAAACAAGATCTACAGCTACTAACCTATTCTTTAGAAAATGTTAACAAATATAGAACATAGATAGTTGTTATTTCTTTTATTTTATAAATGATAATATTATAACATAAACATGATAATAAAAAAATACACAAGGTACTCCTTATAAATTATTAGTATAGAAAGTATAAGATTACAACAATAAAATACTATCTTATTATATATCTATAAATAGACAAAGAATAAAGATAATATATATAACTGTGGGAACAACATTACTTGCAGGTAAAATAACATTTATCTCACTATAATAAATATTAAGTAATACATATTTATACTTAAAAGATGTAACTATCAGCTACACAAATACAACTGCAAGAATATTAAATTTTGAAAGTTAACAAATACAAAACAGTATTTATAACCTTACTAAAACAGAATGAGTTAAGGTAAGTTCATATAAAAACATAATGCAGTTACCCTGAATAATTTACAGGTTATAAATTAAATATATTAACTTGCAGGAATCCAAGTAACAGAACATAGATATGCTCGATTCACCGAGCTTAAACAACCAAATAAATTACAGTAGTGCGTTGAAATTAAAAGATAATTTAAAGAAACTGTAAATACTTTTTCATATCGCCAAGTTAGGGTAAAAACCTTGTTATCTCAAAATTACAACAGAAGTATAAACAAAAGAGTTTAAGCTCTTTCCTAAACGCCTCTCGGCTTCTACAAGTCAACAGAGTATGGCTTAACAGCCTTTCTTTCATTTTTACATATTTATACAAGTAAACATATCAAAAATTAAAATTTACAGTCACGGCCTAAGCCGGAAGCCCCGCATAAAGCAAGGGCTTTTTCTTAACAGAGACAGCGAGCAAAATAAACCCAAGTAAACCAAAACCACGAGGGTTTTGCAGGCCACGGCGACCAACCAGCAAATGTCCCATAAGGACCGGACAAGGAAGAACTGCCATGGGGTATCCAAGGCTTACCCGTGAGCAAGCCGTCGCCACAGCCTTGCACTAACCACGCAGAGGATTAGGTTGACACCTGCGTAACAATGAAGAATGATAGTGTTAATAATCTTGTATCAAAATTATGCAACTGTGTATTAAAACGAACCTGCAAGGTTAATGAAAAGGTAAATAGCATTTCTTACCTAGAATTTCACCGAGATGCGACCACCCACAAGCAGTAAAGCAACCACCAACGCAAGGAGGACTAAACCCTTCATCTGCTGCAAGAAAGGAGTTTACTAGCAGAGTAAACAACCAACGGCAACTGAGAACCGGAACAACAAGCCCAATAAGAAGAACGCTGGAGGCGTCGCTTATTTTTCCAGCTAAAGGAACCACCTTGCAGCGAAACCCTAACATTAAACAAAACTCAAGAAGGGAAATCACAACGCTCACAAATGAGCCGCGGGAGAAAAGACACTTGCAGACTGAATACTACAAAAAGAAGCGAGCAGCGAGGGATAAACCCTGAAGGAAACCAACAACCAGTGCCAGCAGAAATCAATTGTGGACAACGCTTCTCTATTGAACGTGCAGGGGGAGCCCACAATTAGCAGGAACAAGGAAGCAAACGGGGAGACGACCAGTGACAACTAGCAGAGCGTTAATGCAGTCAACAAGCTCAGTAGCAGAGCGGCCGGAGGCCGAAAAAATTGGAAGAATGACGAGTCTAGGGTTTTCCAATACCCTTTTAACTGTACAACACTTGGTTGGAATGATGCCACGTTCACCAGATAAATTATTTGCATGCAGTGGGTAATCCCTATAGTCTCGACGAGCAATCGCGAGATAACTATTATACCAATCATTTTGTGAGATTTCGAAGTTCAACCATAATCTTTACCCTCCCTAAGTCAACCTCACTTGCACACTGGACTGTAATCAACATCACATTATTATATGGTTAGGTCATATACTTATCAAGGGCATAGTTAATACTACCACCCATCACTTGTTTAACATGTTATCCATTCACTCAAACGATTAATCTATCCAAGGGTATGCCATTATAACAATATAAAAGAAATTTATAAAACTAATATATGGCAAATACTATTCTTGTAAGCAATCTTTTATTTTTAATCAAACGAATGTAACATAGCAAGGGTATAAAGAATGCAACCTAGCACTTTATACATGTAAAGGAGGCATTTATTAAAAGTTTATAAAACTTAGATCAGGATTAAACCATAGTTTCTTTATGGCACACTCCATTTTCTTGACCCTTTTCTCTATGCCTTGCAAAGTATTTTTTCAACAAAATAGTATAATTAGGGCAAGGGTTAAGCCACTTATCTTTTAAACAAAGATTCATCAACATAAAATTTATGTCTTTAAGCTCATCAAGGGCGGGGTCACTATTACTACCCATTATTATACTAACATGATAATCATTCTTTCAATGGTTATAAACCCATTAAGGTATGCCTTTAATAACTATAAAAAGGAAGTTCATAAGACCTAGTTATGATAAATAACCATCTTGTGAGATTGATTCTAGTAATGCCTTTAAGTATTATCCTTGTTTAAACTAGTAAGTTGCAAACAAAAAGGTTAAACATTATAGTACTATCAAGCTTGACAATAAGTAACCTTTGACGATTAATAACCTTAACTGGGCCATATCATCCGCATAAGTTATGAGCAGAAGAATTAGGTTCTTTCACACTATCTTAGTTTATTTGATAGCAGTATGAACGAAGAGATAAATTCCTTCAAACTTTCCAAGGATTGGAAGTTAAGATAAAAGTATAGAAACTCTTTATTTATGTGCATTACTTTCATATTCCATGGGGTAATAAAATTTAACATAACGTACATGGTATTTGTTCACAATTTAAATTAAACCCTTAACATAATAACTCTGCCATTCTTGGTCTGTATGCAAAGAAAGATTAAAGCGTTTACACACACGACGACCATGGTAAACATCGCGGAGTTTAGTTCACAATAAAAACTATAAATTATAATTATTGGAGAGAAAGCAATTGTCACCAATACTGATAGGAATGAATCTCGTTTCCATGGCGTTTTTAAAAAAAATAACGATTTAATGGTTTTACCTCATAAAGCATTGGAAATTGCATAGCATTTATATTCTTTTATTGAGCTATTATTTTGCAACGAACATATATCTGTATGCGTAATGATTATTGACAAGCAGCACCAGATCTTTCTTACCTGTAAATCTGTAAGAGCGGGTAAAATTTTTGCGTTAGCTGAAAAGCTAAGTAAGCCCAGAATACCAAGACAGTTCCACCTTGTGGTCGCAAAGAAAAACAAGTCATTAAACTGAAAAAAGAATTATTCTATAAAATAAACAGAATCAAGTAGATAATTCAGATTATGAAATCATTAACGTATAACTAATTAAAACAATTAGTTGACTGCATTAATGAAGTTTATCAGTATTTTCAAAGTTTTAAATTTTTCGGAAATTTTGGGACTTTGACAGGGTGCCTTGATTATGAGGCGCTACAAAGCCATAATTGGAAGAGTAAGCGGGTTGTTGATACCTGTACCCATACAGTTGATAGTTTTGTCCATAGTGCAGTCCATACGAATGTTTATGAGAAGATCCATAAGGTCTTCCATGGGATGTACCATGAGAATGTCCATAGTTAAGGGTATGGGAAGCTCCAGAAGCTAGAACATGAGATGATCCAAAAATAGGAACATGACCTGCTGACACAATAGGAGGTACTTGACTTTGAGATAATACCATGCGAGCAGTCGCAGAATGAACATGGCTAGTAGAAACATTTTAGCCTAAAGGCCCACATGAACTAGGGGGAGGCTGAGTCTCTAAAAACGCATTCAAAGGAAAAGGGTTTGAAGATGAAGGGACATGTGAAGGAATGTAAGTGGTGTTTCCAATGTTCACTCATCTCGGTTCTGGTATCCGCATAGGATTACTAACACTAGGTCTAGGATGAACATGTGAAGTTGCCTCCAACATAGGGATGGAGGGTGCACTGTGACTAGTGCCCCAAATCTCTTTGCATGGAAAGGGATGGGAGTGCCCCCAGGCGTAGTTCTAGGACCAACTTCTGACTCAACACGATGTGTCGAATCGAGTGCAGGGATATCAGACATGTCATATCTAACATGACTAGTGCTTACGGGTTCATGGTGAGTCTCATCGCCCGGAAACCAATACGGACGAACTGTGAATGAGGGATCATAACCAGATCATGAAGGATGTTCATATGAAGCATCATATGTGCTAATAAGATCTTCCTCCCCAACCTCGTGCGGTGGAGAAGACATCTTTGGAATCTCATCCTCATGATCTCCCATGGTGTGTGAATCAAAGTGAGAAGTGGTCTGCCTGGACTGTCTAGTTCTCCCTCCCAAAGGAGGAGGAGACGTGGAAGGCAGAAGTCCTACTAAACAACGAGAATGGTGGGGTGTTGCGCTCGAATCCACAATGACTCAAAAAACAAAAAGACTCAATCTAATTACGTAAACCGTAGGCAAACTAGCGTGCACAGAGCATACACCTATAAAATGTAAAGCCAAATTGCAAGCAAACAAGGGTAGGATATGTGAGGTCCCAAATGAAGCAGGTATGTCTCTCTTAGGAGAGGCTTGAGACTCCCATACACAACAAGCGGAGGTTCGTAACAAATTATAGTGGCCCTCAGCTTCAACGCATATAGCGATTGTGTTGTCCGACCCCTACCTGGTCAGGATACCTGCAGAATAACCTTTGCAAATACCCCCTTGATAACCTAGGTAAGGAAACTAAGGTCACCTCGGTATAATCAATGCTCAGGTGGACAGTCACAGGCGGGATTAACCGTATGGGAAGGGTAGCAAAGCCCGAAACTCTCGAAAGAGCCCCCATATACAAATACAATCCTTGAAATATCTCCAGTGCTACTCAGTTACAACCAGGGGTCATCCCAATCGTAACCGCTCACACTACCTCGTGCTTAACTCCCTGATAAGAGGAGGATCCTGAGAAACACTAATTATATAAATGATTTGACACTCTCACTTGGATAGACACCTAATTGTTTTGTTTAGTGGTCTTGGAGAATTGATTCACATGAACTATTCCAAGACCCTAAAACTGAATCTTGTTGGTGTACCCTAAAAATAAAAGAGTGTATTTCATTTTATTATGCATTGATTTTAATTGGCTTTATTACTCAAAGGGTAAATGGATGTGCAACTAATGATGTTATGACACAACAAGAAGTAAAATGCACCCCTAACAATCAATGCAAATGCACTGTGTCGAATGAAAAACAGGGTATGCTACTACGTGAAGTGCAAATTTTTTCCTTTAAATGTATATGCAATCATTTCCTATATGAAAATCTGACTAATATTCACCAAGCAAACCTAATGCAAGTACCGTGCTAAATGCAAAATGCAAATAATGCATAACAATGCAAAAAAGAAAAATGTTTTTGTATTTTTGAATTAAATGAGATAAAAAGAAAAAGTATGACTCTACAACCCTTAGACTCTGCAAGCACTCACAAACAACAGCCAAGCAAAGCACCAAGGTAAAAGAGACCTAATGCACTAATCCCAAAACAAAAAATAGAAAATGAAATGACAAGAACATTTTTCAAAAATCAACTCAAAAAGAGTCTCTAGTCAGAAATAGAGGGGAGATACATACTCCAAAAGCATCAAAGAAGACTTAGCAATCACCCAAACTGACCCAGCAACACTTAATCTTCCCTAGAAAGCAAAAAATCAGGGCATACGTGACTGTTCTCAGTAAACCTGCATACATACGCCATTTTTCCAGGAAAACCCGTGTGTATACGCGACTGTGAAAGAAAAACCTGTGTATAGGAAGAAAAAGATAGAAAAATAAGGTAAATGGACAAACTGAGACAAAATTTGCTTCTCCAAGATACTACTAGGTAATCATGCCCCCGGACCCGACACAGAAACAGAAAAATCAGAGCAATAAAAGCACATTGTATGCCGAAAACCTCTAAATAAAAACAACTAGGAAACTCCCCAGTATGGTCGCCAATTCTGTTACGGAGAAAACTTCCTTTGGCTTGGGGTCCAAAGAGTCTGCAGAGGGACAGGGAAGACCATACAAGTGTGATCAACCATGCGTGGTAAAACCAGCTGTAACACATATCATTCTCAAACTTTTAATCACTCTAATACAATATAAATATGGGTTAAAAATATATAGACTTACCAAATGTCAGGATAGGAATGAACAGTTGCAAAATAAATTCCTTTCATTTGGTTATTGGTGATAAAATCTGTCCCCACAAGCCTGGATTGATCTTGGTTTTGTATTCTCCATAAAATCCTTCTAAACCAGCCTTTAGAAGATGGTTTCAATCAATGGATATTAGATGGCTAGTCATCTCCTCAATCCATCTGTGTTTTCTCATCACAGCCAAAGAACTACCATGTTTACTCATAATTCTCACACACAATCATTACCAGAATAATTAAGTACTAGAAAGCAGAATTATAAACTGAACCCTAGCAAACTATCAATAGACAAGATCTGATAATTGCACATTGTTCAACAATAGAAACAAGACCTTAAACATAACATCCTTGCTTGAATCTATGGTAACATTTGTTTTCCATTTTCCAGTTCTGATTCAAAGACAAAAGGTGGTAGCTAGCCTGGATGGTCCTTCTAGAAGGATCACCTTGACAACGAGGCTCGTTCTTGAGCTCCCATGCAAATAATGTAGGTTCATCCTTGTAGGTTATAAAAAGGATAAAAGGGAAATCCAAATATCAAAAGCCATAAAAACCAAGCGTGGAATATGACATGTACATGTCTCCAAAGTACTTGATGTTGAATTTTAAGGGTTAAATGAGTTTTTAATTTAAGTAGTAAACTTTAATGCATGAACATAAAAAATCAAATTCAGAACATTACTGCTCTAAGAAAATTTGAACTGTAATAAACAAACTTAACTTTCATCTCTTTCAACTTGACGCTCCATTAGTCACTGTGTTAAAATTGTTCCTCGAGAATCATCAAATGCCATGTACATTCACAACATGATAAAATAATGTATAATAGATATCAATAATAAAGAATCATAACCAATATTTGAATCAACCTTATACTCAGATATTTCATATTTGATCTTGTCACCGAAGGGACAAATCAATCTACGAAAACAATTTATGTACCTTGAGAGAGAGCCTAAGAGGGTTAACGCAAAATCATACTGACCTAGAATTCTTAGTCAACAAGCACAATCATACCCAGTACAGTCATGTTGGGTAAGGATGCAATCACATAATCCAGAGACACACAGCCATGCTTGAAAAACCACAATCCACCCATAAAGTGAAACTCATTCTCACGTTGGGGAATACCCCACAGTCCACACAAGAAAACAGGCTCATGGTCATGCTAGGGAAGGACCCGCAGTCCACCCAAGAAAACAAATCACAATCATGCTAGAGAAGGACCCATAGTCCACCAAGAAAACAAATCACGGTCACGCTGGGGAAGGACCCATAGTCCACTCAAGAAAATATATCACGGTCATGCTGGTGAAGGACCCACAGTCCACCAAGAAACAAATCACAATCACGCTGGTGAAGGACCCACAATCCACCCAAGAAAAAAAATCACAATCATGTTGGAGAAGGACCCACAGTCCACCAAGAAAACATATCATGGTCATGCTGGGGAAGGACCCGCAGTCCACTCAAGAAAACATATCATGATCATGCTGGTGATGGATCAACAGTCTACTAAGAAACAAATCACGGTCACGCTGGTGAAGGACCCACTATCCACCAAGAAACAAGCTCATGGTTATGTTGTGCAAGAACCCACAATCCACCCAAGAAACATGCTACTGTCACGCTGGTGCAAAGTGACCACGTGGAAGGTGGAACGAGGAAAGCCCAATCACGTGGGAAAAGTAAACCACGTAGGTGGTGCAGTAAGAGATCACATGGAGCAACAACAACGATCACACAGAGGGAGAGAGCTCAGCCACACTGGAGCAACAGACCACGAACTCAATCCGTCTCTCATGTTAAATTAAAACTTTAATTTATAATCTAGATACTCCTTAAGATAGGGTATCAAAACATTAATAAGCATAACCTATGTCCAAAGATTAAGATAAAATAACTTAACGTAGTATTAAAGGTCCAAAAGTAAATTCAAGATAAAGGGTCCAAAGGTTTTATTATTAAAACCATAAAGTGTTTTATTAATAAAACCATTAAATATGACTTAGGATATAACCCATAAGGTAAGAGTCAAATGTGCAAACTCAATAAGAGTTTTAGGACCAAGTAAGATAAAGGATCATATCAGTTCTTGATAAGTATGAGAGATCTCTTTTGGATTGTGGATTCAACGCTTGTCGACGCTCGATAGATGTGGTTGTTCTGGCAGATTCCTTTATGACGAATCAGCTATCTGATGGGAACATTATGTTGTTGGCTCGCCTTTCCCCCTGGCGAAAACTCCATGATGCACTATGTATTACTGTATGCTGGCAGCTGTGTTTTAATGTCTTTTGATTCAGTTATGAATATCAAAGCAGGCTTTTTTCTTCTGAAAAAAAGAAGATAAAGGATCATGAGTCAACCAAGGGGGCACAGCAAAACAAACCACTAACCCACAAAATAAAGGTGAACTATATAAGGTGGAAAATCAACTCCTTTATAGGACTAACAAGACCTAAGGTGCAAATTACATGTTGTTGATTTTGGAACAAAAATAAACCCTAGGAAGTGATTTTGGAACAAAAATAAACCATTTCCTTTTAGTCCACATATATGTTGGAACTTCTCATCCCTTCCATCTACATAGAGATGAGCTTTGTTGTTAAGGCCTCAATAGCTAAAATCCAATCTATAGGTGCTACTGATGATGTGTCAAATATGCCCCTTTAAATGCCACTATTTTACTCCCATTGTTGCTTCTTAAAATGCATTCAAAATGAAAAAATCGGCCTACATTTTGGGTGGTAAGACATTCTCAATAAACATATATGATATAACTTGGCCATCTATAGTCTTCTTAATAAAAATGAAAACATGTTACTAAATTTATCTACAACCACTTACAAGTTAAAATCATGAACCCTCATTGTTTGTGAAAGACTCTTTCATGGATTTGAAAGAGCTAGAAATAATGTGTACATGCCTAACAATTCTAATTCTATTGTCTAATTAAATAATTCTTCCTTAGTTTTTATCAAAGTAATAATAGAAGTTAATTGTATAATGAAAATATGTTGATTGCCACCCTTCCATAACCCACCCATAATCCACATGTATATAAGGTATCTTTTTCATAATCCACATGTATTTAAGGCTATCTTTTTCAATAAGAAACAATCATGCATAGCTTATGATGGATCATTGGCATAATTGGATTTTGGCGTTCACTCCCGATTCGAAGTGTATTGGCGCTGGAGTACATTGTTGCTTAATAGTCATACCTGAAATATTTAATTATGACAACCCTACCCAATTGTATCCCTTGTCACATTTAACCTAGCATTTAATTGAGGTACGTACACGTGTGTAAACATATTATGTGGAGTATCCTCTACCTTGTGCATCCACCTTGCCTTGTCATTCATCAACAATGGTTTTGATCTTCCCTTGTGGACTCGCGGTGTGAACAGACTGGTTTGGAAGGATACTATCTGTGAGTGGTTTTGTTACGGTGTGAACAGATAGTGGTTTGGAAGGATACTATCTGTGAGTGGTTTTGTTACTGGGCTCGATTTACCCTGTGCATCCGTCGGGTAAATTTTTCCATGGACGTCCGTTTGACACTCGCCCTCCTGAGCTGGTTACGCCCCATCGACAGTTGAGTAAGGTAATTCTCTAATTCTTACATGTTCTTCTTAAATTTTACATGTTGATTTATGATTAAAGACCATAATATCATTATAATTACATTCAACAGTTTCCTTGTTTGTTATTACATATATACTCTTCCATTTATACTTACTGTGATTGAATCCTGGGGAGGATTTTCTACTCTTACATGCCATTGTACAATGGTTACCAGGTAATTTATTATATACTATAATTACTGTGAAGATAAATTGGAATGTACAATGTGGATTTTTGTTTTATTGTGAGTTACCCCCAGGCATTCTAGGAGTTTAATTAACCCTAATATATTTTGTTTCCTTGAGGGTCCTACCCTTGTAGGGTTTTATTGCAAGTACTATGCAGCCTTCTGGAAAAACTTCATCCTCATTAGGTACTTCTTTGAGGACATTGGATACCATATTTAACAAAACGTTAACAAAAGATAATAAGAGAATCTAGAAAAAGCTGCTGCACACCACCATTTCAATTTCTTAAAAAAGCACCACTAGCTACATCCTGCCTGCCAACGGTCATTTATTCCACAAAAGCAAGCAGTTCCATCTATTTAAAGAAGCCGCTGCAGACTTCGATCGTTCCATCTTCTCAACTTTTCCTTGATGATCTTGGATTCGATTTTATTTCTGGCGTTGCCATTTTCCTTAATTGATGCCATGTTCTTTTCATTTTCTTTCTTGTATGGGTCAGTTTGAATCTCTTTCGTTTGCTTGTTTAACTGTGGTTGGATTTTATATTTTTGTGGTCTTTTATCGGTGCACCGAATTTTGTTTTTTCATTTTCTGTCTTGTTCCTTTCATATCCATGATCATCGCATGGCTTGACCAAAAACCTATGGCAGCTTGGAGTGCATTAAAACGAGGCAGCGGATATTGGAGTTTGGAGTGCATTAAAATGAGGCAGCTGAGATTGGAGCTCAAGCCTTCCGTGACCTGATAAAAAAAAGTAGTAGGTAGTATTCTGATTTTTCTGTCATCGAAAAAGAAAAAATGGTTTAATATTGGCACCTCTCTTAAAATGGCTTTATGTATTTACAGCAATCTTTTTCATTATGCCTAACACATTTCATGGCCAAAATTTAAATATCTGTCAAGCTGCTTGGTTTGATGTGATGTTCAAATACACTATACATACATTCTGTCGCCTTTTATTTGAGTTTTAGGCATATGGCTTTATGTGTTTACAGCAATCCTTTTCAGTATGCCTAATACATTTCATGGCCAAAATTTAAATATCTGTCAAACTGTTTGGTTTGATGTGATGTTCAAATACACTATACATACATTCTGTTGCCCGTTTATTTGAGTTTTAGGCATATACATGGATAAAATATTTGGATTCACGGTTGGTTTGATTTGATGTTCTATTTAAGTATTTCTTTAAAGGATACATACATCTTTCAATAATTTTCAGGACATGGATTTGGTTCACGGTTGGTGGAATTTATTATAACATTCTTAGATGTTGGTGCCAGGCTACTGTTTTTTGCAAGACGCGATATAATGAACATTAAGGGCATGTTAGGAGGATACAATACTTTCGGTACGGCTTCTCTTCCCTTTTCTGTGCACATTTAAAGCATTACGGTACGGTATCCTTCCTTTTCTGTGATCATTTAAAATAAAAAAGGTTTTGCTACATAAATGAAACATGTTTATTTTCTTTTCAAAAAAAAGCTTTTGCTGCATATATGATATATTAAATGAACGTTATTAAATATAATGATGTAGCGTTAATTCAGTGAATAGCGTTTAACTTTTCAACATTATAGCATTATGGGTTTTCCAATCTAATCCAGTTTTAAGTTTCTAATCTCACCTTCAGGTTTAAATCGAATTCATATATTTTCTTTGAACTAAATTACAGAAAACGATCTTATTCTATCCCACAAAACCCAGAGTGACCATTTCCTGGGGTTTGAAAGCGTGACCTGTGGCTTTCATAGTTATTGAACGAAAGCGCCCATTCTCATAAATGTTTGGGACACGACCTACGGAGACGCTCGATCATGGTTTGTTACAGTTAAATTGCATTTCATTGGGTTTGAAAGTGTGAGCCGAGCGTCCATTGCCACAAATGTATTTTTGGAATTAGTAGGAAGAATCGATCATAATATATCAGTTTAGAGATTTAATTATTAAAATGATATATATAGAATGAAATTATTATTATTTTTTAGTTTTTGTATTGGCCAGTTGTTTGTCGATATATTAGGAATATAATTCATATACATTTTCTATCTTCTTCATTTTATATTCATGTTTTTTTGTCCGATCGTTAATTTTGGTCCAAGCTTAAATTTAGCTCCAGCTCGACTCCAGCTATACATGGATCTAAGCTCTACATAGACTCCAGCTATGGAGAACCATACACGGGTCTGAGCTACAAATACATCTCCACTAGTTTGCTGCTCCCACTTCCAGATGCAGGCGGCATTAGAGAGCCAGAGAGCTATAGGCATGAGAGAGTCGAGGGTGGTAGAGAGAACACGTCAATAACTGTCTCTCACACTTTCCCTCATGGGCATCCTTGAGCGATACATAAGTTCGAAGTAACTTAGTATAAAGAAGCTTTAAGAACCCATTGATATTCCTTGTCCCGGACAAACCACTACGTTAGGTCTTACCCTTATAAATAGATGCAGAGGCTTTATTTGTTTTCTCTTTATTCTATTTGGGAGAATTCTTTTCTTTGCTTTCCCTCCCTACCGTCATAGTGGTTTCCAACACTATTTGAAAGTCTTGGGATAGCCTTGGGTTAGAAGTGAATAGGAAAATCACAATTTTTGTGATACATGAAAGAACAAGCTCATACAGATGTTACACCTATTTCTTAAATTTTCTTGAATTACTTGAAGATAGCTTTGTTGATACGTGAAGGGTTCACCCAATACATATCCTCTCTTAATTTCTTGAATTGTTTTAAGTTTGCTGATACATGATGGCAAATATATGTGTTTGTTCTTTGCATGAAAACAAATATGCTTTGTGCAATGTTTAGGGTTCCATATAACTGTTGGCCAATCAATTAGCTATAATAAGTAGTTTTAGCAATAAAATGATCTGGTCTTTGAAATGACATAAAATGAAATTGGAAGTTTATCTATTCCCTCCATGTTCTCATTTGCAATTATGTTGTGTATCTATATAATTTAACCCAACTCTCATATGACCATTAATTTAAGATGGAATCAGTATGTCCCTGAAAATTCAAAAATGTATCAATGCAACTTTGACCATGGTGTAGATTGGTGAAAACATGATCCGAAAATGATAAGAGGTTAATAAGTGGGTTATGTAGTTAAAAAGATCAATAAAAGCAATCTTAATTACATGGCTCTCATAGTACTCTTCATAATTTTCTGTCCTTTGAGCTATGCATAACTAGCAACAATAGCGTAGCCTAAAACTCAGCCTCCCATAGATGAGTTGAATTTCAATCACAATCCAAAAATGATATGAAGTTAATAAATTGGGTTGTGGTATAAAATATCAATGAAAGCACTCTTAAGCACATGGCTCTCATAGTACTCTTCATAATTTTCTTTCCTTTGAGCTATGCATAATTAGTAACATTAGAGTTGCCTAAAACTCAGCCTCTCGTTGAACTTTTGCAAATGGATATATAGCATCAATGAAGCTTTGTTGATGTCATTAAACAAAGTGCAGAGAAACTTCTAAGGATCTAATATTACTTCAAAGTTTCTCACAATTTAGTGGTCATTTGGAACTTTATTAACACCTTTGGTGAACATAGCAGCCTAGTATGGCTTCATATCCATTTTACCACTGTCTGGGCCTTAGAAAGTCAGCAGCAAATGCCATTTACAACATTTTATAAATGCATTTATGCATTTGTGTGCCTGTAATCCACCATTGTATATAGAAGAGCTGTAGTCACTTAAGCTGTGACTGTTGTTGTCAGAAAACAATATAACTCAAATGTGTTAACATTGTCATAGGGCCAAGCAAAATTTAAAAAAAAAATTATATCTAGAGAATATGTGCAATGTAGAGCCTTTTTTTCCTACAAAGTTTTGAGGCTTGATTGCTCTATTTTACATAAGAATGCTTGGATTATTCTCCTCTACTACATCCATACCAAACACCAAAGAACTATGCTTTCAAACAAATGTCACATAAAAACTTAGGCACATAGGACAACACTCCTAAGGCATAGTAAATACACTAAAAACTTAAGATTAAACTTTGTCATGCACAGAGGTCTATAAGTAAGAGAGATCAAGACTCTATAGCTTCTTGCATTTCACCACAACCAGCTAAACTCCAATGTCTCTATCCCACTCACTACTTCAAATTCGAAGTATGTAATTTATTGCAACCTACAGCTTTGCATTTGAGACCTATCCCACAGATTACTTCCATTTCACTAATTTGAAAGGTTGCCACTTCAAGGAATGTGCTATGTCTTTTGTCTTGTAATTAATGATTTCAATCCAATTGGGAAGATTTATTTTGACCAAAGATTGAAAACTTTTAACCAAGTGTTGCAGCTGCAACTGTTTTCCCAAATTTTCGAAATTTTGGACCCTCCTTCTAATTCTTATCTTGCCTAGAATCGTTTGGATCCATGAACCTAGTTTTTGTTTTCTCTCTGCTACAAGTTTGGACTGTTTTTGAAGTTAACTCTCTTCATGCTTTTCGGAAAATTGCTTATGTCTGAAACTGCTTTGCGTGTGGAATTTGGAGTTTGATTTTGAATATTGCCCTTTGATCTGTGATTTCTTTCTATTCTTCTCGGAAGCCTATCTCTCTTTGTCGCCGCTGTTTTGGAGGTGAAACAAACCTTCGTCGTTGCTCAGCTGAAAGTAACATTCTAGTTTGGTTGTTCAGTGGCCATTTAAACTACGCATCGAAGCCTTATTTCCTTATGGAGCCTCCGTTGCGGAAGCTGAATGATGAGTGCTCTGCCGGATAGTTTTGACTTCTTCGATGTTGTGTTATTATGACTTGTTTTTGCATTGTCGGAGGTTGGTCGAAGTTGAGTTGGGGTTTGTTTGATCTTTGTGAAGCCGCTATGTTGGAAGTGAGACGAGCTTTTTGGGCCGCTGCACGACCTTAGGTTTTCCGAACACTTAACGTTTCATGATGTTTCTGCGCCTTATCGGAAAGTTTATGGTTTTGATCGAAGGCTGTAGTCTGTTTGCTTTTCGCCATTGCGGCTCCCGAGCGAACTAAGTGTCCGCCATATAACTGCTCCGCTCGCCGATGCTTTGTCTGGGTTTCGCTGTTTCGTCTTTTGACCGTGGGGCCCGTGGTCTTTTCATCTTCCGCTATTGCGGCTGCGTAATGTGCTAACCTCCCGACGTTGATGTCATTCCGTTCGCTGACAGGGAACTTTACCGCTCGATGATTTGGCATTTAGTTTTTTCGACTCCGATAGACTTAACGGTCCTGCAGAATTCGTTGTCCGTCTGAAACCCGCCGTTGTGGCTGTGAATAAGACTGTCCGGCCGATGTTTTATTGGTTCAAGCCGTCGATAAGGTTTTTCCCGCCGTCTTGTGAGTTTCTAACCCCTGTGTGGGCGGCAGTGGTTTTTTATTCCTGTTGAGGCTGTCGCAACAAGAGCGCAATACAGGGCCTCATCTTGATGATAAATTTTATTGTTAGTGTGGTTTAAGTATTGAAAAGATGCAGTCTGAATTAATGATGAATTTTTTTTTTTCACTGCAGACGGACTCAGAAGATTCTTCAGATTGCTGCTGCAAGAAGACATAGCTGAAGGATAAAGCTGAGGAAAGTTGGCTGAAAAGTGATAGGCAGATACATTCTGAGATCAACGGGATCTAAAAAGGGACAAATAAAAGACAAAGCGGAATCAATAGCAACAGAGGCCCGGTTTTGGAAAAGGTTCAGCAGTTACTGAGCTGGTCCCACTATATGAAGTACTCGAAATGTAACGTATTGCCTAAATCATGAGCACTCACAAACTGACAAAACTGTGAGATTAAAACGGTCGGGGAAGTCGGAAGGTCAATGGGTGGGGCAACCCAAAGGTTTTGTGGTTTTTGTATAAAGATAGGAAAGTTAGAGGGAATGAGGGTTTTTTCCCTGGAAAAACTTGTGAGCTATTGTTTGTAAGAGGAACTACTTCGTTTTACAATAAGAAATTGCAAATTTTGCCTGTTGGAGAAGGTATTGTGTGGAATGTTCAAATGTGATAAACTGAACAATGTTGAAGGGGAACTATTTCGTTTTCGACTGTGTTTCATTAATTGTGAGAGCGTTCTAACTTTCTGAACCTATGTTCTTGTCTGAATGTTCTCTGGTATATTCTGTGATAATTTCCACTATGAGTAATGGAGGTTTTAACTGTTGATGATCTATCTTGTCGTGTATATCTTTATTCATGTTTATGTGTTTGGTTCTAAGAACAACTATCTGTGATTTACCTTAACAAGTGAACAGTATTACATTACTCATGAATTAATATTTTGCTCTCTAGGGACAGCTTAGTTAGTATGTATTTTCTAGTTGTGTGTGATTTAGATGCGAGAGAGTCTAAGACGAGAGGTAAGAACTTGCGCATCACATTGTGACCACTCCTTGCATCCATAATCAATCTGCATCTTAGATAGGCAATTGCATATCATACTTAAAGTCAAAAATTACAAAAATATATACGGTGGATCGGGCTGCAACCGGTAAAGCCTTTTATTTTTGTTACTTGACCAACGGTAGCCGGACCGCAAACCGGACGGATTCCCTACACCAAACAGTCACGAACTAGTTGGGAACGTTGACTGAGGAGAATCCCTTGCTGTTGTTGTCTGCAAATTTTCAGGCCTCAACACCAAGCAAGGCCCAAGGCCCAAATTTTGAAGTGTTTGAACTTCGAAGATAGCTTTGGAAATAGATGAGGGCTTGAGGGCTTTAGTGATAATTTAATCAAAAAGGAAAAAATAGCTTAATATTGGCTAACACATTTCATTGCTAAAATTTAAATACACACTGTTTGGTATGATGCGATGTTCAAATACACTATGTCTCTGCTATATCTCTGACTTGTATTTCTTTAAAGGATACATAGATTTTGTCAGGGTTTATTTGAGG
>LPNX010623964.1:135438-167338 GCA_001517045.1 Pseudotsuga menziesii
TAATTATGAAACGATGGGTTGGAAAGTAGAGTCTTTGTTGGGGCATGGGTAAGTATAGTTCTTGATTGAGAATAACTGGTCTAATGCACTTTTTTGCGTGGAGTATGAATTACTACTTTGACCTTTTGCTTATTTACAACCTTGGTATGAACATTTTGAACCAAGTGTTGGCTAAGCTTTGTTAGTGGCCCTAATGGCCTTTAAATGACATTCATTATACACCCTTAGTGGTCGGTGGTGGACCACCATATTGTTAGTGGGTGCCCATTAACACTATGGTGGTCCACCACAGACCACTAAGGGTGTATAATGAATGGCATTTAAAGGCCATTGGGGCCACTGACCAATGTTAAGCAACAAAGTGTATGCCACAAGTAGCAGAGTTTGATACAAATTTCTTTTATGATGGTGAAATCAAGTTAAATATAGAGAATTTTAAGAAAATAACAATATTTCTGAAAACCCTTTAGAAATTGTCAAAAGGGAAGGACATTTAAAAAAAATGTCAATAATTAGGAAATGCTAGGTTGCAAAGTAGAGTATTTTTTGGGGCATGGTTAAGTATAGTTCTTGATCAAGAAGAATTAGTCTAATGTGCTTTTTTGAGAGGAGTATAAATGACTACATGAGCCTTTCTTTATGTAGAATCTTGTTATGAACATTTTGAACCTAGTGTGGGCTAGGCTTGGTAAGTGGCCCCAATGGCCTTTAAATGGCATTCATTATACACCGTTAGTGGTCAATGGTGGACCTCCATAGTGTTAGTTGGAGCCCACTAACACTATGGTGGTCCACCACCAACCACTACTGGTGAATGAGGAATGGCATTTAAAGGCCAGAAGGGTCACTAACCACGCTTGGGCAACAAAGCTTATGCCACAGGTGGGGGAGTTTGATATAGATTTCTCTTATGATGATGAAATCAGGATAAATGTAAAGAATATTAAGAAATGAGCAGTATTTTTGAAAAACCTTTAAAGGTTCTATAAAGAGAAGGATATTGACAAACATGTCGACAATTAAGAAATGATAGGTTACAAAGTAGTCTTTTTTGGGTCATGGTCAAGTATAGTTCTTGATCAAGAAGAATTTGTCTAATGCAGTTTTTTTAGTGGAGTATGACTGCGTACATGAGTCTTTACTTATGTACAACCTTGGTATGAACATTTTGGCTCCAGTGTTGGCTAAGCTTGGTTAATGGCCCCAATGGCCTTTAAGTGCCATTCATTATACACCCTCAATTGTCGGTGGTGGATCGCCATAGTGGGACCCCACTAACACTTTTGTAGTCCAACACCAACCCTTACAGGTGTATAATGAATGTCATTTAAAGGCTATTGGGGCTAAAAATTAGGCTGAGCCAGTAATAGTATTGTGGTGCATCGTCAACCACTAAGGGTGTACAATGAATGGCATTTAAAGGCCACTGGGTTAAGAATTTAGGGTTAGTCAGCATATCTCCAACAAATCATATGGTGATGAGAGTTAAAAAATAACTAAATAATCGAGTACAAAATTAGGCATGGGTAATGAGAAAGACAATCTCACAAAGAGAATTAAGGTAGGTATTGTTGTCCCCCATTTCGTATGGTTGTCCACATGTGATGATGATCAGACCTTAGGGGTGATTTGTTATGATATCCTCTGGATGGTTGTGAATTCCATTAAGAAAAATTTGGTGGTATGAATTGTTAAGAGTAGTTTGGATGACCTTTTGCGGTCCTCTTGCAAATTTGGGCCTATTTTCATCATCAAAGAAACTTAATCTATCAAGTTGGGCAACAACTAAACATTTTGAGGACAATTCTCATGGTCTGCGCATCATTACAGTGGTAAGGAGACCTTAAATAATACCTTAAATAAATTGAAAATAGGATGGTACAACAACCATAGTCGCCTACAACAATGAAGAGGGCATATTTGGATTTTTTTGGGAGGCAAGAATGGCACGTCATGTCATTCACCTACGAAAGTTTCAGGCTGATCCTAGGCATTGCAGGTCCGCAAATGCATGAAAATTATTTTGGGTTGTTTTTAATCCATTTTTTGGCTATTTTCGGCAAATGGATTTTTAACCCATTGTAATCTACTTCTTGTTTGGGAATTAGGGTTCCGTAGGTTGATGAATGCCAATAACTTGTATTGTAAATACCTGAGTTAATACAATGAGAAAAGAAACAAACAGAGCGATGAAGCTCTATGTTAAGCTGGTTTTTCCCTTCATGATTTCCAAGGTAAATTTCTATGTATTGTGTGTGAATGACGTCATTTACTTTCTATTTTGCTTAAGAATCGTATGCATTGTTACACTTAAACATGTTTAGAACTTTCACATACAAGGTTCATTGTTCCTAAACCTTGTAAGTCAATTAGCATTTAATGTATATCTCTTAAGTCTACTAATAGTGGGAAGGTTTTGCAGGGATAGAGTTGTTTCCATTGAAGATCTTGCAGGTCTAATCTTACCTAGTTCGATAAGCCTCATATGGCCTAAGGAGAAGGCCTAAAATAAGGGGAGATAGCATTGTGATGACATTGGGTGTCTCTCCAGAATGATTGTCGATCTCTAGCACCAGTCCTAGTTTCCTATTTGACAAGGTGCTAGATTTTGAGGTAACAAGCATCAAAGCTTTTACCACACTAGTACACTACCTCTCTAAATTTTTTTTTTTTGTCATACATCCAATGCTAACCAACCATGCAGCCCAAACATTGTTCTCCTTCCACTTTTCCTCTTGAATTTCTTAATACCAATTATATTCAACCTTCTATTTGATATTGTTAAAGTTAGTGCAGCTGCGAGACCCATTCCCAGAGAATGGTTTCCTAGTCAGTTGACTAGGACAGAGTAAGACACTAGAAGGTACCCTAGGGCCCCCAGTAGTCTCCTGGGGTTCTTGGTCTAGGACCAAGAAGGTTGATGCCATGGCAAAGCCCCTAGCATGTGGCTAGGGCCCCTATATGCCTCTAGGGTATTTTGGTCTGGGACTAAGGATGTGATGTCCAAGTAGAGCCTGCAGGTAGAGGCAGAGGTATATTCTGGTATAGGACCAAGGACACGATGTCCAAGTAGGTACTGCAGGTAGTTGATCAATTTTCAGTGTGAGACTGAAACTCAGCTTAGTACTGAGAACCATTCTGCAAGAGAATGGAGGACCCGGTTAGGGTCTAGGGATTGATCAACTTGATTCAGTGTGAGACTGAAACTCAGCCTAAGGCTGAAAGCCATTCATTAAGAATGGAAGATAATGATGTCCCCTCTCCTAATCGGTTATTGCTAGGTTGATTCTCAAGGGACTGGCCACCCCTTGACGATGTCCTTAGTACCTAACCTTTAGGAGCAGTGTCAAGGACAAAAGGATTGTACCAACCGTTTGGATCTTCCCCCTTATACAGTGATGACAAAATATATAAAACTATGTACCTTGAGAGAGAGAAAAGTATTTGGTCTTATTGGTCCTATTTGATTGATTGTCCAACTTTACGGTTCACCTTGATCTTGTGGTTGTTGAATCTTGGTCCTATTCTTACTAGTCTTAGCACAATTACTTGTGTGCACCTTTGACTATGATGACTCCTACTTTATGGAGTATATTTACTTGATGATTTATTAAAGATCATTGAACCATTTATTTTTATGGTTACCTTATGTTTTTATTATTATAATGACCCACTTATGATTTTGGACTTTATGTTGGACCTTTGGACTTTCACTTTATTATAATTTCATTAAATAATTATTTTAGTCTTATTAATAAAATCTCATGATTTTATTAATAGACTTTTTGACAATTTACTTTTTTTTATTATATTAAAATCTTTTTGACTTTTGTTGGAACAGTTTATTCTTTTGGACTACCTAATTTTTATTTTTATGATTTTATGTTTCTTTTGTGGGCCTATCCTAAGTGATTTTTTTATTATCTACGCTAACCTATTTAAGGAAGAGATTATTTTTAGTTTCCATACATGTGACTTTGGGATCTCACCACGGCTTACCTTCACGGGCTTGGTTTTTGATTTTTGGCTTTTCACGACACGGCTTACCTTCACGGGCTTGGATTTTGATTTTTGGTTTTTCACGGCTTGGCTTACCTTCACGGGCTTGTCTTCTCGGGATCTCTCTGCCTGGTCTTCATCGATCTACCTGGATTACTCTGTCTGGGTTGTGTTTTCCTTCTTCACGACAGTCTGCTGGTCGAGGGCTGCGTTTTTCCTTCTCCACGGCAGTCTGCGGGTTCCTTTGCTTTTCATTGGTCACTTCCTCTGCCAGCTGCCTGCGTTCTTTTGTTGATTGCCTGTGATTGATCTAGGGATGCCTGCGGATGCCTGAATATTCCTTTGCCAGTTGCTTTCTCCACGGTTTCACTTCACAGCATCCTTGCTCATGCTTGGTCTTCACGTCACGAGTTTTTGTCTCAGCATCTTGATTTTCCCTCTGCCACGGGTCTACCTTCACGATTGTGTATCTTTCACAGGTTTTACCTCTGTGTTATTCTGCATGGGGTTTACTGCAATCTATTCTCTGCACAGGCTGAGTTTTTCTGTTTGATCCACCCTGACTGGTTTCGGGAATTTGTTCATCGTGAATCTATTGGTAGAGTGCATGACTGCACATCTTTCACTTTGAATGCATCTGTGTGATTCTCCTTGACTGCACTGCTAAATTGATTGAAGAAACTAAGGTCTGTTTACTCCCTCTCTCTCTCAAGGTACGTACATGGTTCAACTAGTTTGACTTGTCCTTTCAGTGACAAGATCAAACTCAGAACAAACTGAGTATAAGGCGGATCCAACAATGGTTAAGATTCTTTATCTTCTGTAGTTTACTGCACGTGTTATTTATTATTTTTCTGTACATGACAGTTGATGAAACATTTCAATGATCAACTTTAACGCAGTGACCAGCAGAGCGTTAAGTTGAAAGAAATGAAAGTTATGTTGTTACATTTTATTACAGTTTGAATTTTACCCCAGTTCTTTATATGTTCATGTATTGAATTGTAGTACTTGTATTAACACTCATCTAGCCTGTAAAAATCAACATGGTATCAGAGCTTAGGGTGTAGCTAACTCTGTTTTGTAGCCAACAAAAACTACAACGATCCTAAGACAAGGTCTATACTTAACAGAAGCTTACCTTTCAAGTTGACAATTAAAGGTTAAGATGACTACTCCTTCAGTAAAATCAGAAGATAGGCTTGAGGGAGCCTCCAACTTCAATGCATGGAAAGCTAGGGTTCTAAATATCCTAGAAGAAAGAGATCTAGATGATTTGGTTACTAGAGTTGTTGAAGAACCTACTACAGCCCAAGGCAGAGGAGCATTCAAAAAGAAGCAAGCCAAGGCAAGGCGAGTTATCTTTGACTCAGTTAAAGATAACCAAATGGTTGTGTTAGCTCCGTTAAGGACAGCCAAAGAATGCTTCGATGCTCTAGCTAACCTCTATGAGAAGAAAGCTCCTACTCAGAGAAGAGTTTTGAAGAAACAGCTCAGAACGGTTAGAATGGAGAAAGACGAGAAGGTTGCTACCTTCATTTCTAGGATCGCTCAGATAAGAGACCAACTCTTGGCCATTGGAGATAAGGTAGAAGACGATGATCTTGTGCAGACAGTGTTCGATGGCCTCCCTACAACGTGGGAGACATTCTTGGCTTCAGTAAATGGACGAGGGGATCAACCCAACTTTGAAAGGTTGTGGCATGATTGCTTAAATGAAGAAAGCAAGATCCAAAGGAAATTCGTGCCCCCGCCAGAAAATAATCCAGCTCTATTTGTCAAAACAAAGAAAGGAAAGAATCCCTTACCACACAAGGACAATAGTAAGGAACCTCGAGGTAAGCATTTCTTTAAATCAAGAGTTAAGTGTTATAATTGTGGTAAGCTTGGTCATTATGCATGGGAGTGTAGAAAACCATCTAACAAAAATTGGCATAGAAAGAAACACCATGTTTCAATTGCTACAGAAGAAGAGCAACCTCAACAAAAGAGGTCTAAGGTTGAAACCAAGAATAGAGAGGTCAAGGAAAAGAATATTACTTGGCCTCAACACTTTCAAGTCCCACCTTCAACTTTTCAGATTCCTGGTGGATAGACAGTGGAGCATCTAAGCATATGACTGGATTTAAGGAGACCTTGGCATCTATCAAGGTCAAGCAGTTCCACAAGAAAGTGGAACTTGGAGATGGAAGTACCTTTGACATTAAAGGGGTTGGTTCAACCAAGATACAACTTGATTCAGGTACGTTGATTAATGTTGAGGAAATTTTATATGTTCTTGGTCTAAAGAAGAATGTTATTTCAGTGACAGTTTTAGAAGACAAGGGGTACTTTGTAACATTCTCAAGAGGAAAAGTTTTGATATGGTCCAAAGGTAGAAGTATAAACTCAGCCATTGTGATTCTAGTTCGTGAAGGTGACCTCTATAAGGTCCCAGGACATGCCATTGAAACTCTATACCCCAGTGAAGATTCAGAGATCAAGAGGGAGACATCTGTACTCTCTAGTCCCCAACCAAGTGGGGTTGCAGAAGATGAAAGAGTGATCTTCCATCAGTCCTCCAGTGACTCAAAGATGGAATATTATAAGACTTCTCGCTTAGAGAAGCAGAGGGAGAAGGCCAAGAAGCCTACGTTTGATCTCATTAAGAAGCCTATTGAAAAGCTTCAAGGTTGCCCCAGTGAGTGCCATGTCATTGAGGATTCAGTCCAACAACGGATTTGGAAAATTGATTTGCGGAAAGTAATTCTCAGCCATCAAGGGAAGTCAACTATAACTTCCAAGAAGATCTATGAGATCATGCTTCATTCTAAGATGGAGAGCTGTTTGAGATTCTCAAGAAATCCTATTTGATGATAGGCTGAAAGACATCGAGATGAGTTATCACAACGTAAGGGTAGAATATGTTATCGATGTGCTGAGAATGTCCCTCTTGCTGAGAGGGAGTGTTAAAGTTAGTGCAGCTGCGAGACCCATTCTCAGAGAATGGTTTCCTAGTCAGTTGACTAGGACAGAGTAAGACCCTAGAAGGTACCCTAGGGCCCCAAGTAGTCTCCTGGGGTTCTTGGTCTAGGACCAAGCAGGTTGATGCGATGGCAAAGCCCGTAGCATGTGGCTAGGGCCGCTATATGCCTCTAGGGTATTTTGGTCTGGGACCAAGGATGTGATGTCCAAGTAGAGCCCTGTAGGTAGAGGCAGAGATATATTCTAGTATAGGACCAGGGACACGATGTCTAGGTAGGTACTGCAGGTAGTTGATCAATTTTCAGTGTGAGACTGAAACTCAGCTTAGTACTGAGAACCATTCTGCGAGAGAATGGAGGACCCGGTTAGGGTCCAGGGATTGATCAACTTGATTCAGTGTGGGACTGAAACTTAGCCTAAGGCTGAAAGCCATTCATTAAGAATGGAAGATAATGATGTCCCCTCTCCTAATCGGTTATTGCTAGGTTGATTCTCAAGGGACTGGCTACCCCTTGATGATGTCCCTGGTACCTAACCTTTAGGAGCAGTGTCAAGGACAAAAGGATTGTACCAACCGTTTGGATCTTCCCCCTTATACAGTGATGACAAAATAAATAAAACTATGTACCTTGAGAGAGAGAAAAATATTTGGTCTTATTGGTCGTATTTGATTGATTGTCCACCTTTACGGTTCACCTTGATCTTGTGGTTGTTGAATCTTGGTCCTATTCTTACTAGTCTTAGCACTATTACTTGCGTGCACCTTTGACTATGATGACTCCTACTTTATGGAGTATATTTACTTGATGATTTATTAAAGATCATTGAACCATTAATTTTTATGGTTACCTTATGTTTTTATTATAATGACTGACTTATGATTTTGGACTTTATGTTGGACCTTTGGACTTTCACTTTATTATAATTTCATTAAATAATTATTTTAGTCTTATTAATAAAATCTCATGATTTTATTAATAGACATTTTGACAATTTACTTTTTTTTATTATATTAAAATCTTTTTGACTTTTGTTGGGATGGTTTATTCTTTTGGACTCCCTAATTTTTATTTTTATGATTTTATATTTCTTTTGTGGGCCTCCGTTAATTCTATCCTAAGTGATTTTTTTATTATCTACGCTAACCTATTTAAGGAAGAGATTATTTTTAGTTTCCATACATGTGACTTTGGGATCTCACCACGGCCCGTGTACCTTCACGGGCTTGGTTTTTGATTTTTGGCTTTTCACGACACAACTTACCTTCACGGGCTTGGATTTTGATTTTTGGTTTTTCACGGCTTGGCTTACCTTCACGGGCTTGTCTTCTCGGGATCTCTCTGCCTGGTCTTCACCAATCTCTTTGCCTGGTCTTCATCGATTTACCTGGATTACTCTGTCTGGGCTGCGTTTTCCTTCTTCACAACAATCTGCTGGTCGGGGGCTGCGTTTTTCCTTCTCCATGGTAGTCTGCGCGTTCCTTTGCTTTTCACTGGTCACTTCCTCTGTCGACTGTCTGCGTTCTTTTGTTGATTGCCTGTGATTGATCTAGGGATGCCTGAGTATTCCTCTGCCGGCTGCTTTCTCCATGGTTTCAGTTCACAACATCCTTACTCATGCTTGGTCTTGACGTCACAAGTTTTTGTCTCAGCATCTTGATTTTCCCTCTGCCACGGGTCTACCTTCACGATTGTCTATCTGTCACAGGTTTTACCTCTGTGTTATTCTGCATGGGGTTTACTGCGATCTATTCTCTGCACAGGCTGAGTTTTTCTGTTTGATCCACCTTGACTGGTTTCGGGAATTTGTTCATCGTAAATCTGTTGGTAGAGTGCTTGATTGCACATCTTTCACTCTGAGTGCATCTGTGTGAATCTCCTTGATTGCACTGCTAAATTGATTGAAGAAACTAAGGTCTGTTTACTCTCTCTCTCTCTCAAGGTACGTATATGGTTCAACTAGCCTTCACGATTGTGTATCTGTCACAGGTTTTACCTCTGTGTTATTCTGCATGGGGTTTACTGCGATCTATTCTCTGCACAGGCTGAGTTTTTCTGTTTGATCCACCTTGACTGGTTTCGGGAATTTGTTCATCGTAAATCTGTTGGTAGAGTGCTTGACTGCACATCTTTCACTCTGAGTGCATCTGTGTGATTCTCCTTGATTGCACTGCTAAATTGATTGAAGAAACTATGGTCTGTTTACTCTCTCTCTCTCTCAAGGTACGTATATGGTTCAACTAGTTTGACTTGTCCTTTCAGTGACAAGATCAAACTCAAAACAAACTGAGTATAAGGCGGATCCAACAATGGTTAAGATTCTTTATCTTAACCATTGTTGGATCCGCCTTAACCATTGTTGACTGCACATCTTTCACTCTGAGTGCATTTGTGTGATTCTCCTTGATTGCACTGCTAAATTGATTGAAGAAACTAAGGTCTGTTTACTCTCTCTCTCTCTCAAGGTACGTATATGGTTCAACTAGTTTGACTTGTCCTTTCAGTGACAAGATCAAACTCAAAACAAACTGAGTATAAGGCGGATCCAACAATGGTTAAGATTCTTTATCTTCTGTAGTTTACTTGAGATTTAGTTTACTGCACGCGTTATTTATTATTTTTCTGTACATGACAGTTGATGAAACATTTCAATGATCAACTTTAACGCAGTGACTAGCAGAGCGTTAAGTTAACGCAGTGACCAGCAGAGCTTTAAGTTGAAAGAAATGAAAGTTATGTTGTTACGTTTTATTACAGTTTGAATTTTACCTCAGTTCTTTATATGTTCATGTATTGAATTGAAGTACTTGTATTAACACTCATCTAACCTGTAAAAATCAACAGATATATCTCTATTATCCTGAACCAAAGGGTAGATAGTTACTTCACAAATGAAATTTCAACAGAGCGTACACCACAAGAAGGGGAGTCTTGTATTAACACTCATCTAACCTGTAAAAATCAACAGATATATCTCTATTATCCTGAACCAAAGGGTAGATAGTTACTTCACAAATGAAATTTCAACAGAGCGTACACCACAAGAAGGGGAGTCTGATATACATTCCTCTTAAGATGATGAAATCAAATTAAATGTACAGAATCTTAAGAAAAATCATTATTTCTGAAAGCCCTTGAGAGGTTGTCAGAAGAGAAGGACATTTACAAACAACATGTCGATAATTAGAAAATGATAGGTTGGAAATTATAATCTTTGTTTGGGCATGGCCAATTATAGTTCTTGACCAAGAAGAAATGGTGTAATGCACTTTTTTGAATGGAGTATGAATGAGTATAAGAGACTTCGCTTATATAGAATCTTGGTATGAACATTTTGACCCTAATGTTGGATAAGCTTGGTTAGTGGCTCTAATGGCCTTTAAATGCCTTTCATTATACACCCTTAGTGGTCGGTGGTGGACCACCATAGTTTTAGTGGGCTCCCACTAACACTATGGTGGTCCACCGCCAATCACTATGGGTGTATAGCTCCCACTAACACTATGGTGGTCCACCGCCGATCACTTTGGGTGTATAATGAATTGCATTTAAAGGCCATTTGGGCCATTGACTTAGCTTAGGAAACAAAGCGTATGCCACAAGTAGGGGAGTTTGATATAAATTTCTCTTCTAATGATGAAATCAAGATAAATGTAGAGAATCTTAAGAAAAGAGCAGTATTTCTGAAAAATATTTAGAGGTTGTCAAAAGAGAAGGACATTTACAAACAACATGTCAATAATTAGGAAATGATAGGTTGCAAAGTAGAGTCTTTTTTTGGGCATGGTCAAAGTATAGTTATTGACCAAGAAGATTTGGTCTAATGCACTTTTTTGAGTGGAGTATGAATGAGTACATGATCCTTTGCTTATGTACAACCTTGGTATTAACATTTTGACTACCTCTCTAAAATAAAAAACTTTTGTCATACATCCAATTCTCACCAACCATATGGCCCAAATTTTGTTCTCCTTTCACTCTTCCTCATGCATTTCCAAATACCATTTATATGCACACTATTATTTGAAATCTCTCTTATTCTAAACCAAAGAGTTGATAGTTTCTTTAGAAATGAAATTTCAACAGAGCGTACGCCAGAAGTAGGGGAGTCTGATATGCATTTCTCTTATGATGATGAAATCAAGATAAATGTAGAGAATCTTTAGAAAAGAGAATTATTTCTGAAATTCCTTTAGAGTTTGTCAGAATAGAAGGACATTTACAAACAACATCTCGATAAATAGGAAATGATGGGTTGGAAAGTAGAGTCTTTGTTGGGGCATGGTCAAGTATAGTCTTGACCAAGAATAATTGCTCTAATGCACTTTTTTGGGTGGAGTATGAATTACCACATAGGCCTTTTCTTATTTACAACCTTGGTATTAACATCTTGAACCTAGTGTTGGCTAAGTTTTGTTAGTGGCCCTAATGGCCTTTAAATGGCATTCATTATACACCCTTAGTGGTCAATGGTGGGCCACCATATTGTTAGCGGGCGTATTTCCCAAGCTTGGTTAGTGGCCCCAATGGCCTTTAAATGCCATTCATTATACACCCTTAGTGGTTGGTGGTGGGCCACCATATTGTTAGTGGGGGGGTATCTAGTTACCAAAGAGCGTCAAAAAATGCCTATAATCTTGCCAAGATTGACCCATAGGGTTTTCAAAAATACTACTCATTTCTTAAAATTCTCTACATTTATCTTGATTTCATCATCATAAGAGAAATCTATATCAAACTCTCGTACCTGTGGCATACGCTTTGTTTCCCAAGCTTAGTTAGTGGCCCCTATGGCCTTTAAATGCCATTCATTATACACCCTTAGTGGTTGGTGGTGGGCCACCATATTGTTAATGGAACTAAGCTTGGGAAACAAAGCGTATGCCACAGGTACGACAATTTGATATAGATTTCTCTTATGATGATGAAATCAAGATAAATGTAGAGAATTTTAAGAAATGAGTAGTATTTTGGAAAACCCTATGGGTCAATCTTGGCGAGATTATAGGCATTTTTTGACACTCTTTGGTAACTAGATACCCCTAGCAACCTTCTTTCAACCCCATAGTAGTCAAGAAAGTTGAAAATAGGATGGTAAAACAACCAAAGTCAGCTACAACAGTCAAGAGGGTAGTTTGGGATTCTTTTTTGAGGAGAAAATAGTATGTCATTCACCTACAAAAGCCACTAACAATATGGTGGCCCACCACCAACTACTAAGGGTGTATAATAAATGGCATTTAAAGGCCATTGGGGCCACTAACTAAGCTTGGGAAACAAAGCGTATGCCACAGGTACGAGAGTTTGATATAGATTTCTCTTATGATGATGAAATCAAGATAAATGTAGAGAATTTTAAGAAATGAGTAGTATTTTTGAAGACCCTATGGGTCAATCTTGGCGAGATTATAGGCATTTTTTGACACTCTTTGGTAACTAGATACCCCTAGCAACCTTCTTTCAACCCCATAGTAGTCAAGAAAGTTGAAAATAGGATGGTACAACAACCAAAGTCAGCTACAATAATCAAGAGGGTAGTTTGGGATTCTTTTTTGAGGAGAAAATAGTATGTCATTCACCTACAAAAGCTTCGGGCTAATCGTAGGCATTGCATATCCACAAATGCATGAAAATTCTTTTGGGTTGTTTCTATTCATTTTTTTGCTATTTTCTGCAAATGGTTTTTGGACCAATTATAATCTAATTTTGGTTTCATAATTAGGGTT
Organism: Pseudotsuga menziesii; assembly: GCA_001517045.1. Classification (NCBI taxonomy): domain Eukaryota; kingdom Viridiplantae; phylum Streptophyta; class Pinopsida; order Pinales; family Pinaceae; genus Pseudotsuga; species Pseudotsuga menziesii. The sequence goes on from LPNX010623964.1 coordinate 148,127, forward strand.
TCGTAGGATGATGAATGCCAATAAATTGTATTATAAATAGTTGTGTTAATACAAGGAGAAAAGAAAGAAGGAGAGCGATGAAGCTCTAAGTTAAGTTGGTTTTTTTCTTTTGGATTTCCAAGGTAAATTTCTGTGTACGGTGTGTGAATGCCATTGTTTACTTTTTGCTTTGCTTAAGAATTGTATGCATTGTTACACTTAAACATATTTAGAACTTTCACATACAAGATTCGTTGTTCCTAAGCTTTCTAAGTCAATCAACATTTATCATGTATCTCTTAATGACTCTATCGACGCACTGCTCTACTAACAGTGGGAAGGTCTTGCAAGGATAGTGTTGTTTCCATTGAATATCTTGCAGGTCTATTTTGACCTAGTTAAGGAAGACTCTTGTGGCCCAAGGAGTAGGCCTAAAATGAGGGTAGATAGCATCGTGGTGATATTGGGTGTTTCTCCTGAATGGGTGTCGATCTCTAGAACCGGTCTTGGTTGCGTATTTGAGAGGGTGGTAGATTTTGAGGTAACAAGCATCAAAGCTTATACCACACTATTAAACTACCTCTCTAAAATGAAAAAGCTTTGTCACACATATAATGCTCAACAACCATGCAGCCCAAAAATTGTTCTCCTTCAACTCTTCCTCTTGTATTTGTAAATACCATTGATATGCATTCTACTATTTCAAATCTCTGTTATCTTGAACCAAAGAGTTGATAGTTTCTTTAAAAATGAAATTTCAGCAAACCGTACACCACAAGTAGGGGAGTTTGATAAACATCTCTCTTACGATAATGAAATCAAGATAAATTTAGAGAATCTTAAGAAAAGAGCATTAGTTTTGAAAACCCTTGAGAGGTTGTCAAAAGAGAAGGACATTTACAAACAACATGCCGATAATTAGGAAACTATAGGTTGGAAAGTAGGGTCTTTGTTGGGGCATGGTCATGTATAGTTCTTGATCAAGAATAACTCGTCTAATGTACTTTATTGGGTGGAGTATGAATGATTACATCGATCTTTGCTTATTTACAAGCTTGGTGTGAACACTTTGAACCTAATGTTGGCTAAACTTGGTTAGTGGCCCTAATGGCCTTTAAATGGAATTCATTATACAGCCTTAGTGGTCGGTGGTGGACCACCATAGTGTTAGTGGGTTGTGGCATATGCTTTGTTTCCTAAGCTTGGTCAATGGCGCCAATGGCATTTAAATTCCACTTATTATACACCCTTAGTGGTCTGTGGTGGACCACCATGGTGTTAGTGGGCGCCCACTAAAACTATGGTGGTCCACCATCGACCACTAAGGGTGTATAATAAGTGGCATTTGAATGCCATTGGGGCCACTGACCAAGCTTAGGCAACAAAGCGTATGCCGAGAGTAGCGGAGTTCGATATAGATTTCCCTTATGATGATGAAATCAGGCGCCCACTAAAACTATGGTGGTCCACCACCGACCACTAAGGGTGTATAATAAGTGGCATTTGAATGCCATTGGGGCCACTGACCAAGCTTAGGCAACAAAGCGTATGCCGCAAGTAGCGGAGTTCGATATAGATTTCCCTTATGATGATGAAATCAAGATAAATGTAGAAAATATTAAGAAAATAACAGTGTTTTTGAAAACCCTTGAGAGGTTGTTAAAAGAGAAGGACATTTACAAACATGTCAATAATTAGGAAATGATAGGTAGCAAAGTCGTCTTTTTTTGGGGTACTATCAAGTATAGTTCTTGACCAAGAAGAACTGCTCTAATCCTTTTTTTTAGGTGGAGTATGAATGAGTAGATGATCCTTTGCCTATGTAAAACCTTGGTATGAACGCTTTGGCATTGTCGTTGGAAAGGCTTGGTTAGTGTCCCCAATGGTCTTTAAATGTCATTCATTATACACCCTTAGTGGTTAGTGGTGGACCACCGTAGTGTTTGTGGTGCCCGCAAACACTATGGTGGTCCACCAATGACCACTAAGGGTGTATAATGAGTGGCATTTAAAGGCCAAATAGGGCCACTGACTTAGCTTAGGCATATGCCAAAAGTAGGGGAATTTGATATAGATTTTTCTTATGACGATGAAATCAAGAGAAATGTAGAGAATCTTAAGAAAATAGCAGTGTTTCTTAAAACTCTTTAGAGGTTGTCAAAAGAGAAGGACATTTAAAAACATGTCGATAATTAGGAAATAATAGGTTTTGTTATCAGTTGAAATGGCATTCCAAGATAGGCAAACATATGCGGAGAAAGTGACCATTGTCAACTTAGTCAGTTCTCCTAACTTCTTTGGAAGTCGAAACCTGCTAGGGGAGAGCCCTATGTAACTTTGTAAAAGACGTTCAGACACCAAGTATATCTCATATGTGTGCAAGGTTAGTGACCAGTGCCTAAAGGAGTCAATAAAAAAGTGGAATAGATGTACCAGTCATCTATTCAAGTATTTACGACAGCTGAAATTTCAGGCCGAGGTTTTAGAACACCCGAGATTTTAGGGCACAAAATTTTAGGAAGGCCTCAAGTAGGGGAGTCTCATACACGTCTCTCTTACGATGATGAAATCAAGATAAATGTAGAGAATCTTAAGAAAAGAGCATTAGTTTTGAAAACCCTTAAGAGGCTGTCAAAAGAGAACATTTACAAACAACATGTCAATAATTAGGAAACTATAGGTTGGATAGTAGGGTCTTAGTTCCGGCATGGTCAAGTATAGTTCTTGACCAAGAATAACTGGTCTAATGTACTTTATCGGGTGGAGTATGAATGATTACATCTGTCTTTGCTTATTTACAAGCTTGGTGTGAACATTTTGAGACTAATGTTGGCTAAACTTGGTTAGTGGCCCTAATGGCCTTTAAATGACATTCATTATACACCTTTAGTGGTCGGTGGTAGACCACCATAGTGTTAGTGGGCTGTGGCATATGCTTTGTTTCCTAAGCTTGGTCAATGGTCCCAATGGCCTCTAAATTCCACTTATTATACACCCTTAGTGGTCTGTGGTGGACCACCATAGTGTTAGTGGGCGCCCATTAACACTATGGTGGTCCACCACTGACCACTAAGGGTGTATAATAAGTGGCATTTGAAGGCCATTGACCAAGCTTAGGCAACAAAGCGTATGCCACAAGTAGCGGAGTTCGATATAGATTTATCTTATGATAATGAAATCAAGATAAATGTAGAGAATCTTAAGAAAAGAGCAGTGTTTTTGAAAACCCTTGAGAGGTTGTCAAAAGAGAAGGACATTTACAAACATGTCAATAATTAGGAAATGATAGGTTGCAAAGTAGCCTTTTCTTGGGGTACTATCAAGTATAGTTTTTGAGCAAGAACAACTGCTCTAATCCTCTATTTTGAGTGGAGTATGAATGAGTAGATGATCCTTTGCCTATGTACGACCTTGGTATGTACGTTTTGGCCCTGGTGTTGGCAAATCTTGGTTAGTGTCCCCAATGGCCTTTAAATGCCATTCATTATACATCCTTAGTGGTCTGTGGTGGACCATCGTAGTATATCAAACTCTCTTGCTTGCGGCATATCTGTTGCCTAAGCTAAGTAAGTTGCCGTATTGGGCCTTTAAATCCCACTCATTATACACCCTTAGTGGTCGGTGGTGGACCACTGTAGTGTTTGTGGTCTGTGGTGGACCATCGTAGTATATCAAACTCTCTTGCTTGCGGCATATCTGTTGCCTAAGCTAAGTAAGTTGCCGTATTGGGCCTTTAAATCCCACTCATTATACACCCTTAGTGGTCGGTGGTGGACCATTGTAGTGTTTGCGGGCACCCACAAACACTACAGTGGTCCACCACCGACCACTAAGGGTGTATAATGAGTGGGATTTAAAGGCCCAATAGGGCAACTGACTTAGCTTAGGCAACACATATGCCACAAGCAGGGGAGTTTGATATAGATTTTTTGTATGATGATGAAATCAAGAGAAATGTAGAGAATCTTAAGAAAAGAGCAGTATTTCTGAAAACTCTTTAGAGGTTATCAAAAGAGAAGGACATTTACAAACATGTCAATAATTAGGAAATAATAGGTTTTGTTACCTGTTGAAATGGCAGTCCAAGCTAGGCAAACATATGCGGAGAGAGTGACCACTGTCAACTAAGTCACTTCTCCTAACTTCTTTGGAAGTCGAAACCGCCTAGGGGAGAGCTCTATGTAACTTTGCAAAACACAGTCAGACACCAAGTATATCTCATTGGTGTGCAAGGTTAGTGACCAGTGCCCAAGGAGTCAATAAAAAAGTGGAATAGATGTATCAGTGATCTATTCAAGTAATTACGACAACCGAAATTTCAGGCCGATATTTTAGGAGGCCCGAGATTTTAGGGCACGGAATTTTAGGGAGGGCTCAAGTAGGGGAGTCTGATATACATCTCTCTTACGATGATGAAATCAAGATAAATGTAGAAAATCTTAAGAAAACAACATTAGTTTTGAAAACCCTTGAGAGGTTGTCAAAAGACAAGGACATATACAAACATGCCGATAATTAGGAAACTATAGGTTGGAAAGTAGGGTCTTTGTTGGGGAATGGTCAAGTATAGTTCTTGATCAAGAGTAACTGGTCTAATGTACTTTATTGGGTGGAGTATGAATGATTTCATCAGTGTTTTCTTATTTACAAGCTTGGTGTGAACATTTTGAACTTAATGTTGGCTAAACTTGGTTAGTGGCCCTAATGGCCTTTAAATGGCATTCATTATACACCCTTAGTGGTCGGTGGTTGACCATCATAGTGTTAGTGGGTTGTGGCAAATGCTTTGTTTCCTAAGCTTGGCAATGGTCCCAATGGCCTTTAAATTCCATTTATTATACACCCTTAGTGGTCTGTGGTGGACCACCATAGTGTTAATGGGCGTAGGTTGGAAAGTAGGGTCTTTGTTGGGGAATGGTCAAGTATAGTTCTTGATCAAGAGTAACTGGTCTAATGTACTTTATTGGGTGGAGTATGAATGATTTCATCAGTGTTTTCTTATTTACAAGCTTGGTGTGAACATTTTGAACTTAATGTTGGCTAAACTTGGTTAGTGGTGCTAATGGCCTTTAAATGGCATTCATTATACACCCTTAGTGGTCGGTGGTTGACCATCATAGTGTTAGTGGGTTGTGGCAAATGCTTTGTTTCCTAAGCTTGGCAATGGTCCCAATGGCCTTTAAATTCCATTTATTATACACCCTTAGTGGTCTGTGGTGGACCACCATAGTGTTAATGGGCGCCCACTAACACTATGGTGGTCCACCACCAACCACTAAGAGTGTATAATAAGTGGCATTTGCAGGCCATTGGGGCCACTGACCAAGCTTAGGCAACAAAGCGTATGCCACAAGTAGTGGAGTTCGATATAGATTTCTCTTATGATGATGAAATCAAGATAAATGTAGAGGATCTTAAGAAAAGAGCAATATGTTAGAAAACCCTTAAGAGGTTGTCAAAAGAGGGACATTTACAAACATGTCAATAATTAGGAAATGATAGATTGCAAAGTATCCTTTTCTTGGGGTACCATCAAGTATAGTTCTTGACCAAGAAGAACTGCTCTAGTCCTCTTTTTTGAGTGGAGTATGAATGAGTAGATGATCCTTTGCCTATGTACAACCTTGGTATCAACGTTCTGGCCTCAGTGTTGGCAAAGCTTGGTTAGTGTCCCCAACGGCCTTTAAATGCCATTCATTATGCACCTTTAGTGGTCTTTGGTGGACCGTCGTAGTGTTTGTGGGCGCCCACAAACACTATGGCGGTCCACCAACGACCACTAAGGGTGTATAATGAATAGCATTTAAAGGCCCAATAGGGCAACTGACTTAGCTTAGGAAACACTATGGCGCCCACAAACACTATGGCGGTCCACCAACGACCACTAAGGGTGTATAATGAATAGCATTTAAAGGCCCAATAGGGCAACTGACTTAGCTTAGGAAACACATACGGCCCAAGTGGGGGAGTTTGATATAGATTTTTCTTATGATGATGAAATCAAGAGAAATGTAGATAATCTTAAGAAAAGAGCAGTATTTCTGAAAACTCTTTAGAGGTTGTGAAAAGAGAAGGACATTTACAAACATGTCGATAATTAGGAAATAATAGGTTTTGTTACCGGTTGAAATGGCAGTCCAAACATATGCGGAGAAAGTGACCACTGTCACCTTAGTCACTTCTCCTAACTTCTTTGGAAGTCGAAACCTCCTAGGGGAGAGCCCTATGTAATTTTGCAAAAGACACTCAAACACCAAGTATATCTCATATGTGTGCAAGGTTAGTGACCAGTGCCTAAGGGAGTCAATCAAAAAGTGGAATAGATGTATCAGTCATCTATTCAAGTATTTACGTCAGCCGAAATTTCAAGCCGAGATTTTAGGAGGCTCGAGATGTTAGGGCGTGCAATTTTAAGGATGGCTCAAAATTTTAGGGAGGCCTCAAGTAGGGGTGTCTGATATACATCTATCTTACGATGATGAAATCAAGATAAATGTAGAGAATCTTAAGAAAAGAGCGTTAGTTTTGAAAACCCTTGAGAGGTTGTCAAAAGAGAAGGACATTTCCAAACAACATGCCGATAATTAGGAAACTATAGGTTGGAAAGTAGGCTCTGTTACCACCTAAGTTGTACTTGGTGGTTTTTTTTAAGTGATTCAGTGATGTAGAACAAGTACACTTGTTCTTGATTAGAGTTCAGAAGTCCGCTGGCCTTTTTCTGGGAGTCTGTTCGGAAATTTTTCTAACACATGTTCATACCCCCTTGGGGAAATTGTAAAAAATGTCCTAGCATTTAATTTTTTATAAAAGGCTTGGCTTCCCAGACTTAAGCATCATGCCGACTAGCCCAGAGTGTTTTTTCCCTTGGTTATTATTGGTTGTTGAACAAACGACTACTAATTTCTGAGATTTTTACTCACACCTCCAAAGTTGGGGTAGTAGTCTTGGTGTTTTGGGCTTAGGAGGTTATTAGAGCCTTCGTGTCAGTGTTTTTCAATATGCTAGGCATTGATTTTGAGTTGCATGGATATGTGCTAGGTCTTCCTAGAGTTTTGTCTGATTTCGAGAAAATAAAATTTTCCGCAAAATTAGGACATTTTTTAATGGTTTAATTAAAAAAATTTAAAATGTAAAAGTCAAATACATAGTCCGTTTCTGACGTGGGGACACTCGTTTTCACATCCGGAGCGTCCACTTTACCCAGGAGCCACTTTCCACTTCAGTCGGGCAATCGGAACACCCCGTGAGGCATTATTCAGCTAAAGATGCATCAAAAGAGCATTTTAATGTTAAATTTCGGCAAATTGACACCTTAGTCAAAGTTTGAAAAATTTAAAATTTTAAAAATATTTAAAAGAGGTGACATGGCATGGGTCCCATTAGGCTCACGATCCTTTTCAAACTTGACGTTGTATTAAAACATGGTTTTAAAACTTTGGTTCAACCTCCATATAAGCTCACATGAAGAGATGAGGGTGATGTCATGAAGCTTGGCGAATGGTGAGAAAGGGTGGGCCCCTCACGTTGGATTCCTTTTGTTGCATAATACTTTGATACATACCATACTTGGGATATCATATGGTTTGTATTTAAAAATTAAGAGTGGGGTTAATGCATGAGGCATGGCATGGGAGTGTATGACGTCAAACATTTACTTACAGCGAATGGATGCTAGCGTGAGGTGGATAGTGGGCCCCTCCCACTTTGAAATTGTTTGCGCTTGGTTATAAAAGCTTCGGTTTAATTCTTGGCTAGCGCATGCATGTAGGAGATAACCTAATGCTAATCTTTGACCAACCTCACGCTAATCTCAAAAGCTCCCGCGTGAGGGAATGAAGGACGCCGTTTTGGGAGTTGGTGAGTTAGATTTGTGTGTTGGCAGTTTTTTTTAGTTCAACTCTGGTTAACTTAGTCCAAGCTCAATGTGACTCCGGGTTGATCTTCAGTATTGGTGAGCCCCACTAGGTCTCTCTTTTGGCTATTTAAGAAGGAGTCTTTGCTCATTGTTGCTCATGGTTAGAGGACTGAGGGATTCGCCCAAGCTATGAAGCTTTGTATTGTAATGTTAATTTATGGATTAATAGAAAGACTTTTGAGGTCCATGGTGTGTTGCATTAGTGTGTGGATGAGTATTGTCACGGGCACATGAGATAACTGTATTGCTGCTTTTTGCTTTGCTTAATGTGGTGATCTATCTGGCCTTAAGATTGTTGGCATTAGAAAAGTCTTAGTCAAAGTTTGAAAATTTTAAAATTTAAAAAATATTTAAAAGAGGTGACATGGCATGGGTCCCATTAGGGTCACGATCCTTTTCATTAAAACATGGTTTTAAAACTTTGGTTCAACCTCCATATAAGCTCACGTGAAGAGATGAGGGTGATGTCATGAAGCTTGGCGAATGGTGAGAAAGGGTGGGCCCCTCACGTTGGATTCCTTTTGTTGTATAATACTTTGATACATACCATACTTGGGATATCATATGGTTTGTATTTAAAAATTAAGAGTGGGGTTAATGCATGAGGCATCACATGGGAGAGTATGATGTCAAACATTTACTTGCAGGGAATGGAGGCTAGCGTGAGGTGGATAGTGGACCCCTCCCACTTTGAAATTGTTTGTGCTTGGTTATAAAAGCCATACTTGGGATATCATATGGTTTGTATTTAAAAATTAAGAGTGGGGTTAATGCATGAGGCATCGCATGGGAGAGTATGATGTCTTGCAGCGAATGGATGCTAGCGTGGGGTGGATAGTGAACCCCTCCCACTTTGAAATTGTTTGTGCTTGGTTATAAAAGCTTTGGTTTAATTCTTGGCTAGCGCATGCATGTAGGAGATAACCTCACTCTAATCTCTCACCAACCTCATGCTAATCTCAAAAGCTCATGCGTAAGGGAATGAAGGACGTCGTTTTGGGAGTTCGTGAGTTAGATTGGTGTGTTGGCAGTTTCTTTTCAGTGCAACTCCGGTTTGACTTAGTCCAAGCTTAATGTGACTCCGGGTTGATCTTCAGTATTGATGAGGCCCCCCTAGGTCTCTCTTTTGGCTATTTAAGCACGAGTCTTTCCTCATTGTTGCTCATGGTCAGAGGACCGAAGGCTCCGCCCAAGCTATGAAGCTTTGTATTGTAATGTTATTTTATGGATTAATATAAAAACTTTGGAGGTCCATGGTGTGTTGCATTAGTGTGTGGATGAGTATTCTCATGGGCACATGAGGTAACTGTATTGCTGTTTTTTGCTTTTCTTAATGTGGTGATCTATCTGGCCTTAAGATTCGTGGTAACTTATAGGGTAAATGATTCTAGTTTGATTTCATTTACTATTCTCTACTTGTAAAGATCTAGGAGTAGCAGACTATACAAGGTTGTACTTATGCTCTCTCAATCTTCATTTGTTGAAATACCAGATTTGATCCCCTTTATGCAAGTATTGTTAGTGATGCAGGTTTTCTTGCTTGATTGGAGTGGATGATCTTGGTTGAATCTTCCATTCTTCAAGCATTTTCAAGAAAGACATAGTCCCTCCGCTTCCCACTGCTGGATTCCTTAGATCTGGGCACTCTACCCTAGCATTTCCTTCTTTCCTTCTTTCTTTCACTTTTAAAATCAATTTTCCTCTTTGGTTTTGGTTACTTTATAAATGCTTAAGTAAATTAGTTTCGTTTTTTAAAAGATTATTCAAAGGTTGATTTATTTAAGCACATTGCTAGATCCTAATCTTAAAGTTTTATTCTGAGTAGATCTAGATTGATTAAGTACTTAGTCTTATTGTTTATCATTGAAGTACTTAATTTTTTTTATGTTTTAACGATTGATTTAGCACATGTGGTCCATTTCAGGTGTCTGGTTTTACATTAGTCATGCAAAGACAAGGGGAAGTGCTGCCGAAAAATTAAAGATCTAGGCCATCCAAGGCCTCTCGGAGCAACTTCCTTCTTCCTCTTCATTTTTCAAAACCTGTAAGCCTTTGGATCCATATCTGTAAGGACCAAAGGCATCCACCTCTCACGAGCTTTGTAAATACCATAATAAAAGACTTTGAGTAGGCTCTTCAGAGCCCACTCTCCATCCCCCCTGGGGGGATTTGTGTCGGTGTTTTATTTTTATGATTTTCCAGTTTTAGTTAGTTTTATCTTTATTTCCAATTTAGTTGTTTATTAGATCAAGGAAGTAAAAGAAATACTTACCCCATGCTCTCCCGAGTAAACCGAAAGGGTGAAAGAGATTCGTGGTAGGATTAATTAGAAAATATTTCTTTTACTTATTTGTTCTTAATTTTTTAATCAATCCGACCGTTTCTTTCCCGAGTTCCCGAAAGGTGAAAGAGACTCTTCGGTCGTCATCTAAACAACTCATTGTTACGTCTCTAATAAAATAAACCAAGACTCCTTTCTCGTATGTTCTACACCGCTGCAGCTTGTCTGATCAGTTGGTTGTATCAGAAAGGGATACGAGTTACTAGATTTAATAGGAAAATCTACACAAGTGATTTTCTCGAGAACTCGGGAGGTTGCCAAGGTTAACTACTACAGAGTCAGGGGGCTACTCCAATCAGGTTCATCCTCGCCTCGTTGGACACTTGGTATTACCGCTTTAGCACTCAGTTCGAAGGGACTTGACTTGTTGTTCAATACCCACAATTAACCCACGCCCTTAATTACTTATTAATAATTTTAAAATTGACCAATGAGACAACTGCAATACTTACACGACACAAAAACACTCCACTTTTACAAGCACTCCATATTCATCGGAACTGGTTTGTTTTACTTTCAATGCTTAAATCAATTATTGCAACATGTTGTGAATGGTGCTTACGTTGTCATATGCTCTTGATGTGATCTCTTTCTTGCAATAGTGTGTTGTGTTATTTTATCAATTTCATATTAACTCCTAGATTTAGTCTTTTCTTTCGTAGACTAAAAACCATAGATTTTCTTCTAATAGGGACCACCCCCTGGCTTCACTAGGAGTTGGCCTAGACGGAGGAGTTGAGTGTTGAGTGAGTATCTCAATTCGAGACTTGCCACCAAGGACGCACCCAGTGGCTTGAAGATTTCTGCCACACCCAAAAACCCCTGAGGTGCGTGAAAGGCGGCAATAGGGTATTTCAAGTATAGTTCTTGATCAAGATTAACTGGTCTAATGTACTTTATTGGGTGGAGTATGAATGATTACATCGATGTTTTCTTATTTACAAGCTTGGTGTGAACATTTTGAACCTAATGTTGGATAAACTTCGTTAGTGACCCTAATGGCCTTTAAAAGACATTCATTATACACCCTTAGTGGTTGGTGGTGGACCACCATAGTGTTAGTGGGTTGTGGCATATCATTTGTTTCTTAAGCTTGGAAATGGCCCCAATGGCATTTAAATTTCATTTATTATACAGCCTTAGTGGTCTATGGTGGACCACCATATGTGTTAGTGGGCGCCCACTAACACATATGGTGGTCCACCATCGACCACTAAGGGTGTATAATAAGCGGCATTTGAGGGCCATTGGGACCACTGACCAAGCTTAGGCAACAAAGTGTATGCCACAAGTAGTGGAGTTCGATATAGATTTCTCTTATGATGATGAAATCAAGATAAATGTAGAGAATCTTAAGAACAGAGCAATATTTTTGAAGACCCTTGAGAAGTCAAAAGAGAAGGACATTTACAAACATGTCAATAATTAGGAAATGATAGGTTGCAAATCAGCCTTTTCTTGGGGTACTATCAAGTATAGTTCTTAACCAAGAAGAACTGCTTTAATCCTCTTTTTGAGTGGAGTATGAATGAGTAGATGATCATTTGCCTACGTACAACCTTGGTATGAATGTTTTGGCCCCAGTGTTGGCAAAGCTTGGTTAGTGTCGCCAATGGCCTTTAAATGCCATTCATTATACACCCTTAGTGGTCGATGGTGGACCACCGTAGTGTTTATGTTGCCTAAGCTAAGTCAGTGGCCCTATTGGGCCTTTAAATGTCATTCATTATACACCCTTAGTAGTCGATGGTGGACCATTGTAGTGTTTATGGGCGTCCACAAACACTACGGTGGTCCACCATCGACCACTAAGGGTGTATAATGAATGACATTTAAAGGCCCAATAGGGCCACTGACTTAGCTTAGGCAACACATATGCCACAAGTAGGGGAGTTTGATATAGATTTTTCTTATGATGATGAAATCAAGAGAAATGTAGAGAATCTTAAGAAAAGAGCAGTATTTCTGAAAACTTTTTAGAGGTTGTCAAAAGAGAAGGACATTTACAAACATGTCGATAATTAGCGCCCACAAACACTACGGTGGTCCACCATCGACCACTAAGGGTGTATAATGAATGGCATTTAAAGGCCCAATAGTGCCACGGACTTCGCTTAGGCAACACATATGCCACAAGTAGGGGAGTTTGATATAGATTTTTCTTATGATGATGAAATCAAGAGAAATGTAGAGAATCTTAAGAAAAGAGTAGTATTTCTGAAAACTCTTTAGAGGTTGTCAAAAGAGAAGGACATTTACAAACATGTCGATAATTAGGAAATAATAGGTTTTGTTACTGGTTGAAATGGCAGTCCAAGCTAGGCAAACATATGCGGAGAAAGTGACTACTGTCACCTTAGTCACTCCTCCTAACTTCTTTGGAAGTCGAAACCTCCTAGGGGAGAGCCCTATGTAACTCTGCAAAAGACACGCAAACACCAAGTATATCTCATATGTGTGCAAGCTTAGTGACCAGTGCCTAAAGGAGTCAATCAAAAAGTGGAATAGATGTATCAGTCATCTATTCAAGTATTTACGACAACCGAAATTTCAGGCCAATATTTTAGGTCGCCTGAGATTTTAGGGCGTGAAATTTTATGGAGGGCTCGAAATTTTAGGGAGGCCTCAAGTAGGGGAGTCTGATATACATCCCTCTTACGAAGATGAAATCAAGATAAATGTAGAGAATACTAAAAAATGAGCATTAGTTTTAAAAACCCTTGAGAGGTTGTCAAAAGAGAAGGACATTTACAAACAACATGCCGATAATTAGGAAACTATAGGTTGGAAAGTAGGGTCTTTGTTGGGGCATGGTCAATTATAGTTCTTGATCAAGAATAACTGGTCTAATGTACTTTATTGGGTGGAGTATGAATGATTACATCGATCTTTTCTAATTTCAAAGATTGGTGTGAACATTTTGAACCTATAGTTCTTGATCAAGAATAACTGGACTAATGTGCTTTATTGGGTGGAGTATGAATGATTACATCAGTTTTTGTCTTATTTACAAGCCTGGTGTGAACATTTTGAACCTAATGTTGGCTAAACTTGGTTAGTGGCCCTAATGGCCTTTAAATGGCATTTATTATACACCCTTAGTGGTCGGTGGTGGACCACCATAGGTCTAGTGGGTTGTGGCATATGCTTTGTTTCCTAAGCTTGGTCAATGGCCTTTAAATTCCATTTAATATACACCCTTAGTGGTCTGTGGTGGACCACCATAGTGTTACTGGGCACCCACTAACACTATGGTGGTCCATAACCGACCATTAAGGGTGTATAATAAGTGGCATTTGAAGGCCATTGGGGCCATTGACAAAGCTTAGGCAACAAAGCGTATGCTACAAGAAGTGGAGTTCGATAGAGATTTCTCTTATGATGATGAAATCAAGACAAATGTAAAGAATTTTAAGAAAAGAGCAGTATTTTTGAAAACCCTTGAGAGTTTGTCAAAAGAGAAGGACATTTACAAAATGCCAATAATTAGGAAACGATAGGTTGCAAAGTAGTCTTTTTTTGGGTACTAACAAGTTTAGTTCTTGACCAAGAAGAACTGCTCTAATCCTCTTTTTTAGGTGGAGTATGAATGAATAGATGATCCTTTGCCTATGTACAACCTTGGTATGAATGTTTTGGCCCCAATGTTGGCAAAGCTTGGTTAGTGTCCTCAATGGCTTTTAAATGCCACTCATTATACACCCTTAATGGTCGGTGGTGGACCACTGTAGTTTTTGTGGGCGCCCACAAACACTGTTGGTCCACCAACGACCACTAAGGGTGTATAATGAGCGGCATTTAAAAGCCATTGGGGACACTAACCAAGCTTTGCCAACATTGGGGCCAAAACGTTCATACCAAGGTTGTACATAAGCAAAGGATCATCTATTCATTCATACTCCACCTAAAAAAGAGGATTAGAGCAGTTCTTCTTGGTCAAGAACTAAACTTGTTAGTACCCCCCCAAAAAAGGGTCATCTATTCATTCATACTCCACCTAAAAAAGAGGATTAGAGCAGTTTTCTTGGTCAAGAACTAAACTTGTTAGTACCCCCCAGAAAAAGGATCATCTATTCATTCATACTCCACCTAAAAAAGAGGATTAGAGCAGTTTTCTTGGTCAAGAACTAAACTTGTTAGTACCCCCAAAAAAGACTTCCTTTGCCTCTGTACCACCTTGGTATGAATGTTTTGGCCCCAATGTTGGCAAAGCATGGTTAGTGTCCCCAATGGCTTTTAAATGCCATTGATTATACACCCTTAATGGTTAGTGGTGGACCACTGTAGTTTTTGTAGGCGCCCACAAACACTATGGTGGTCCACCAATGACCACTAAGGGTGTATAATGAGTGGCATCCCACAAACACTATGGTGGTCCACCAACGACCACTAAGGGTGTATAATGAGTGGTATTTAAAGGACCAATAGGGCCACTGACTTAGATTAGGAAACACATATGCCACAAGTAGTGGAGTTTGATATAGATTTTTCTTATGATGATGAAATCAAGAGAAATGTAGAGAATCTTAAGAAAAGAGCTGTATTTTTGAAAAATCTTTAGAGGTTATCAAAAGAGAAGGACATTTACAAACATGTCGATAATTAGGAAATAATAGGTTTTGTTATCGGTTGAAATGGCATTCCAATCTAGGAAAACATATGTGGAGAAAGTGACCACTGTCACCTTAGTCACTTCTCCTAACTTCTTTGGAGGTCGAAACCTCCTAGGGGAGAGCCCTATGTAACTCTGCAAAAGACACTCAGACACCAAGTATATCTCATATGTGTGCAAGGTTAGTGACCAGTGCCTAAAGGAGTCAATAAAAAACTGGAATAGATGTATTAGTCATCTATGAAAGTATTTACAATAGTCGAAATTTCAGGCCGAGATTTTAGGACCCCCTAGATTTTAGGCCTCGAAATTTTAGGGAGGGATCGAAATTTTATGGAGGCCTCAAGTAGGGGAGTCTGATATACATATCTCTTACGATGATGAAATCAAGAAAAATGTAGAGAATCTTAAGGAAAGAGCATTAGTTTTGAAAACGCTTGAGAGTTTGTCAAAAGAGAAGGACATTTACAAACAACATGCCGATAATTAGGAAACTATAGGTTGGAAAGTAGGGTCTTTGTTGGGGCATGGTCAAGTATAGTTCTTGATTAAGAATAACTGGTCTAATGTAATTTATTGGGTGGAGTATGAATGATTACATCGGTCTTTGCTTATTTACAAGCTTGGTGTGACCATTTTGAACCTAATGTTGGCTAAACTTTGTTAGTGGCCCTGATGGGCTTTAAATGACATTCATTATACACTTGTAGTGGTCGGTGGTGGAGCACCATAGTGTTAGTGGGTTGTGGCATATGCTTTGTTTTCTAAGCTTGGTCAATGGCCCCAATGTCCTTTAAATTCCATTTTATTATACACCCTTAGTGGTCTGTGGTGGACCACCATAGTGTTAGTGGGTGGCTCCAATGGCCTTCAAATGCCACTTATTATAGACCTTTAGTGGTTAGTGGTGGACCACCATAGTGTTAGTGGGCCCACTAACACTATGGTGGTCCACCACTGACCACTAAGGGTCTATTATAATAAGTGGCATTTGAAGGCCATTGGAGCCACTGACCAAGCTTAAGCAACAAAGCATATGCCACAAGTAGCGGATTTCGATATAGATTTCTTTTATGATGATGAAATCAAGATAAATGTAGAGAATCTTAGGAAAAGAGCAGTATTTTTGAAAACCCTTGAGAGGTTGTCAAAAGAGAAGGACATTTATACCACTAACACTATGGTGGTCCACCACTGACCACTAAGGGTCTATTATAATAAGTGGCATTTGAAGGCCATTGGAGCCACTGACCAAGCTTAAGCAACAAAGCGTATGCCACAAGTAGCGGATTTCGATATAGATTTCTCTTATGATGATGAAATCAAAATAAATGTAGAGAATCTTAGGAAAAGAGCAGTATTTTTGAAAACCCTTGAGAGGTTGTCAAAAGAGAAGGACATTTATAAACAACATGTCAATAATTAGGAAATGATAGGTTGCAAAGTAGCCTTTTCTTGGGGTACTATCAAGTTTAGTTCCTGACCAAAAAGAACTGCTCTAATCCTCTTTTTTGAGTGGAGTATGAAGGAGTAGATGATCCTTTGCCTATGTACAACCTTGGTATGAACATTTTGGCCCGAGTGTTGGAAAAGCTTGGTTAGTGTCCCCAATGGCCTTTAAATGCCTTTCATTATACACCTTTAGTGGTCAATGGTGGACCGCCGTGGTGTTTGTGAGCGCCCACTAACACTAAGGTGGTCCACCAACGACCACTAAGGGTGTATAATGAGTGGCATTTAAAGGCCCAATAGGCCACTAACTTAGCTTAAGCAACACATATTCCACAAGTAGGGGAATTTGATATAGATTTTTCTTATGATGATGAAATAAAGAGAAATGTAGAGAATCTTAAGAAAAGAGCAGTATTTCTGAAAACTCTTTAGAGGTTGTCAAAAGAGAAGGACATTTACAAACATGTCGATAATTAGGAAATGGGATTTGAAGTGACTAGGCCTTATGGAAATGTTTGTGGCATAGACTCGAGGCGAGTGCCATCCTATGGCTTGATCAAAAACCTTAGAGCTGATCTCTTTGCATGCTCGGACATTTCCACTATGATGGATGTAGTTGTTATTGACTTGTCCCCAGCATATGGAATGCTTTTATCTAGAAAGTGGGCAGCTGGTTTTGGTGGATACCTCATGATGGATTTATCATACCTTTGTGTCCCAAACTCTGACGGGGCTCTGATCAGGATCAATAGGGAACCCTGCTATGAGAAACATTTGGAGACTTTTGAAGAAGGGATTAAAAACACATATGGGGAAGAATTGTTGAATAATGCTAAGGCCCATATTGTAGGAAGATGCAAATGAAGTGTGGAAATATAGGCAACCTGAAAGCATGTTTCTGGCAATGGAAGACTCTGACTTATTTTTGGAAGAAAATCAAATAACTGAAATTGCCAGGATGATGAACTTGGAAATACTTGAAGGTGAATGCTTAGAGGAATTAGAAGAATTAAGAAGAAATGAGAACCCATTCTACAGTCACGAACAAAACCGTGCAGCAAATCTTATAATTGAGGTTGATGAAGTTGATGATGCCAGACATGTCGAAAGAATCCTTCGTAGAGTGAATGAATGGTTTGCTTAAATTGACCAAAATAGAGAGAGAAAGTTAAGCACTGGAAGCCATTTACCCATGGGAAAACCATCTTGAATTATCTAGTGTAGTAGATGTTGATAACGAAGTCAGTAGCACTCGTGTTTCTGATGCTAGGTCATTATCTCATTTATCTTTGGAAGATGGTAACCTAATTCATGTCCATGATAACTCTGTAAGTTGGCAAGAGGATGCCTTAACAAATGATGCACCCGAAGGAGATTTTAATCTCAACAATCTCGCTATTTTTCAGACTCCTTCAGCCACACCGATTAGTGCCTTATATGCTCATCCTGTCATTCCTAGTTTTCTCCTGCCAACTGAGTCATCTTCACAATCATGATTTATCTCACATTCCTAGTTCTTCTGCACCACAGCCTGGAGTAGAACCAACCGATTTAGAGGGTATGTATATTCATGTTCCTACAGGGGAAGGCTCTAGCCGCGGTACTGTTGTATCCCATATTCCTCATCATTTGGAAGAAGATAGAGACTTCTGGACGATGGGAGAAACTGTCAAACATGTAGTATCTCTTCATAATGATAAGCCTAATGCAAGTACATAGGGGGTAAGGAAAGAGATTAGAGAGATCCTAGTGGGTAGAATAGCTATCCCCATTGACGGTGGTCCACCCAGGTTTGATGCAGTACCTTCCAAGAGAAGCTCAAGGATTATCACCCCACAACCATGAAACATCGTTGATGTCCACCCTGTGCCTATACATGACATCGAAGTTGTTCCCGAATCGGTAAATAGGAATAGATTTCCCGCCGGAAGTCAAGTCCTTATCCAAAACCACTTGCTACATTTCCGATCGGGGCAAGCCAATGACCTCTGGGTTGGACCTTTTCCTGTAGAACGTTGCGTTGGTGATATATGTTTTCTTGTCACCAGTACTGGATGACAGATTTTGCTTCCTGTCAACCAGAGGGATTTGTGGGGATACATTCCCGACCTCACTTAGCCTTGAGTCCCACTTTGCCTGGTAGAGTAGAGTAGGTAGGACCTGAATAAGCCTTTCCTGGCAGTAGTATAGAATCTTGCTTTGTTGTCTGAAGCTCACCTTTGAAGCCCTTAGTGTAATTTTGTTATCTTGCAAAATAAAAAATCAAACTTTTATTCAAAGTTATGGTTATAGATTAGATTTATTTTCTCCTTTTCAGTTTCATGCATCTTTATTTTCAGTATTTTATATATTATCCACATATTGTTTTGACAACCGGTCTATGAGTTTGGTATAGCTCTGGACATGTTGCAGGTAGTCAGGTACATTCTTGGTAGTGGTTGCAGAGCTGGATGGATTGATCGAGGATGCGAGAAGCAGAGTGCGAGGAACAGAGATTCTGAGGTTCTCAAGCGCTCTTTTCAGCAGAGCACTTGTCCCAGCAGGAGCCAGATGTTATCACATATATAGTAGCCAGGCTACCATATTCTATTTTTCAGACACAATACATTTTTTCAGCCAGATCTCTTACATATGAGATGCCGAGTGAGATGAGCAGTTTTTATGGATCATGATTGTATTAGTGGATTATTGTACTCTCCCATGTCAGGACTGTTGCCCACCTATTTCGACTAGGTGGCAACTCCATGTACATGAAGTGTACATAATTGTACCGTGGAAAAATCTGAGGATTTTTTCACTTTTGCAGGGCTATTGCCCCTTTGTAAAACGAAATGTCCGCTCCCCTGCATGGGAAAATTAATGTAATTTTATGTACTAGTGTGGATCATATGATACGGATGCCACACCATGGAA